>CAJNSZ010000310.1:0-92757 GCA_905329745.1 Rotaria sp. Silwood2 | reverse complement strand
TCCTTCAGGGTACGGACTGTACGACATCGAGAAGAAACTTCTGCGCGCCACTGTGGATTGATTAGAACTGGGATCTTTGGTACTCTTAGAACAAGCGAAGCCATTCTTGATGATTTTCATATAAACGTCAAACGTTTGTTACAAATTTCAAACACAAATGAGGCTGAACAACGTCCTGTTAAACGTATCACACGTGATGAAAATGAAAGAAAGGTACGCGAAAATAGATTTTTACCCATATCAATTAGTTCAATCAAAGCATTTGCAGATGACAGTTCAACATTCGACTACGTTGATAAAGTTGAGGAAAAGTTTAAATCATTCTACCAGTTCGGCGAAGAAATTTGTCGTCTAAAGTTCATAGAAGCAGCAGCACATGGTCTTCTTATCGAAGGTAAAAGAGTCGGTAAAGAGCGAGAAGGAGAATGGATGGCACAACAATTATTTAATGTGAAAGAAGGCGCCGCAGAGGAAGTTTATCCTGTATGTGCGCGACTTTATTCGATGGATTCTTTTCTTTACAGAAGTATGAATAAACTCTTGCGCTTAATTACAGACTACAATGGCGGTAGTAAAACTGAAGTTGATGATTCCATTTCTACCTTTGGCCCATTTATTTATCTTCTTGCCTCCTTTTATCCACCTAACGGAAATAGCTGTAAAACTGTTTACCGCGGTGCTTTATTGTCGGATGATATGATAGATCAATTCCAACAAGCATGCATCACAAAGGAGATTCAATCATTTCCAGCATTCACGTCTGCAAGTCGAAATAGAGATGTAGCTGAAGTCTACGCAGGAAATGTACTTTTCCGAATCGATGTCGACTGGGAAGGTTCGGACATATCTCCATATTCAAATTTTCCAGATGAAGAAGAAGTATTAATCAGGAATGACTTTTTGTTTGTGGTTAACTCAGTCTTATTTGATACTACAAAGAAGATATGGATAATACACTTAGAAAGCTCGAACGAACCATCTATCTGAGTTTGAGTTTTTGAAGTTCATTTTAAACAAAGCGTAATGTTCAATAATACGTGCGAAAAATAATGCCACCAAGCGTTAGAACATAGACACGTGTGAGAGAAGCGAAATCTGTGAGAGTGTTGATGAATGTGGGTGTGACTGAGTGCGGTTGTGGCTGAGTGTGACTGTGGGTGGGGGGGGGTGGGGGGAGGGGGGGGGGGAGGGGGGGGGTGTGGGGGGGGGGGGGCGGTGGGGGGGGGGGGGGGGGGTGGGGAGTGGCTCTAAAGGAAACAAAAGCACCCACACCCGCTCCCATCCAGCATGAGATCCACACCCTTCCTTTGATTTACCCGTACTCTCACCCTCGTTTTCAGTTTGATCTAGTTTTATTGGTTCTGCTCATATGCCTCTACAATTGTGTTTCACACACGCTCGTTAGCGCCTTTGGCGATCAGCTGCCGATTTTCCGCTTTGCTCATCTCTTGGGAGAACAGCCTTTTGAGCTTCGGAAGCACTACTGATCGGTACGACTTCACCTTACAAACCACGTTCAGCAGCTTCTCGGCACCCCCTTCTGTATGATCCTGTATAGATTCCACTGTCTTCTGACACAAATAGTCATGAAGCTCATTAGACGAGGCACTGTAGTTGAGCATTCTCATCTTCCTGTAGCGAAACGGCTTGCGCTTGTTCTAAGAGTACCAAAGATCCCAGTTCTAATCAATCCACAGTGGCGCGAAGAAGTTTCTTCTCGATGTCGTACAGTCCGTACCCTGAAGGATCTATAAACATGTCTTGCACAAGATCGAACGCCACAGCATTGCAAGTAAAATTCATCGCTATTAAGTTTTCAATGAGGTCGTTGAATACAATGCGAGTTTTGCTTTTCTTCTGGGTGAAGCAAGGGATCCACCTTATGATACAGGACTGTATCGGGTTACCCTCCAACACGAACTTCACAGTACCCCATTGTGTTTTAATGTCTTCCATTGTTTCAACAGGCCCGAATTCTACCTCTGTAGCAATGTCTTTCATAATTTTAGGGTGGTGTCCATAAGTAACATCAACATCGTTGAGCCCCTTAAAGTCTTTCATAAGTGCATGACAAACAGCATCCCCAATAAAAAATATCGCTACGTCGTACAGTCTGTACGTCGAGAAAACAGAAAAAAATGTTGCTTTCACTTCTGGCTTCGTCGGTGTGAGGCATTCAATGTCTTTCCCCAAAATCTCTATGAGCGGTTTCGAGAGATGCCGAGCGTGGAAACAGATACCCATTTCTTTCCAAGGGAACGCAATAGGAACCGTTTCATCCGGAAATACTTCGACTCTGTCAAAGAAAACAACTTCTTCCTCTTCCTGATCATTACCACGAACCCGTTCCACATGCTCAGGAAACACGACTATCTTTTCATCTTCGCCCTTCCCAACGATTTTGCCCTTAAACTTTTCGGTTGTGTTCAACTGGAATTCGTATAGGTGTTCAGGTGATTCGCAGAATTCAATAAGCGGGTTTTTCAGAGCTGTTGCTGAAATGTTTTTGGCTCCAGCTTTTGCAATAGCCTCAGTTGCAGCTGCCTTCCACTCTGCAAAGTTAGCCCCTTCTAAGACAGGAATCTTCTTTAGGTGTACTACTAATTCGGGATAGATTTGAGCAGCATTGTAGACGCAGAAAACATGTCCACTCATTCCTAATGTAAATGTAGAATGTGCATCATCGGGAGCATCTTTTAGTTCTTTAGTCACTACAACACAGTTCCCTAACACTACTCTTGCTGCAACAATCTTGCACTGCGTTTTCTCTTGGTTAGTCCATGTAATCTTATTTGCTTGCATGGGTTAAACGATGGCGCTACTCATGTAGACGCCCTTTCCACAAGAACCTCCATTACTCAACTTGGAGTCGAAGTTTCGTTGAAGAATTGCCTCCAGATTAGTGATTGAAGAACACCCGTAGAATACATAGGCTTCACGAATCGAAACACCTCGATCAGTCATAATCTTCCGCTTTGCCGCGTAGGGCTTCCATAAACTTTCATTGATGTTTCGTTCAATGCGAACGACCTCGAACTGTCTGTTCAAGTGGTGCAGAGACTGGTGGATTATCGAACGTAGCTCATCCAATTCGGAATTTTTGATGACGTAAAGATCGTCATGAGACGGAAACGATAATGGCATTACCATGGCAGACGTCTGCCTCTCTTTCCATGCCAAAATACGACTGTTCATGTCCTGATTAGGGACAAATTTCAGCCCATGGGGCATGCTCGTCATAGGACCCCTACCACTATTTCGAACCCACTATTTACTTGCTTCTCGGTCGTACGTAAAGCCGTCTTCACACACTACTGGGTCTTGAAACAGCGACAACATAATCGGACACAGAAGTTTCGCAGGCGGATTGGGTTGGACATTGGAAGGTTTTAATAACACTGAGAACATTCGTTTTTTTGTGATTCTCTTGTTTTTCTCTTTCTTTCTGTCCCTGAGTGTTGTCGGTAAGATGTTTGAGGATACTGTCAGTTTTGTTGACTTTACGGCAACTATTGATACCTATAAGCGGGATGATGCGTTGGGAATTCTATGCTCTACTTTACTATTGTGATCTTAATTACAATGGGTGTAATACTAATACGGTACATGCTTGAAGTTTCGACTTTTCAACGATATGATATAATGTAACTACAGACCAATTTTTGCCGAGTTTTTACGTACCATAAAATGTAACGACGGTTACTATTTATATCTATAATTAATGGAACGAATAAACAGTATTAAAACAAGTAACGTTCGTCGACTGGACTCACCTGACCCTCGAATGTTTAAGACAGAAGTATACTACGCATGTGAGTATCAAAAGAATAGATCTACTAGTCTCGTCACAATAACTGACTCAAACTTAGATTTCTCGAACCGTTATAGTCGAAGAAACTGATCGGCCTCTTTGAAAAGTAGCCTCGTCCGTGGAAAGCTAGTTATAAAACAGCTCATTCAGGAAGAACTTATCGCATACATCGGATTAACCGAATTTTCAGCTTGAAAAACAGAATTAGTGAAAAGTTCAATACTAAAAGCTCGACCATCGAACACTTAGCCAAGGTTTTTAAAATGACGTTTCATCGTTCACTTTGACAATAATAGATAAAAATTTATTTTATTTCATATAACTGTTCCTACATCCGAGGAAATATCATTGTTTTCTCAAAGAAAATTTTCCTTGAATCGAAAAAGCAATTCAAAATTTTCAGAAACTAGCTTCAGATTTGAATTCCCCGATCCTGATATACTTTTGTCAACGTTTATGGAAAACTTTGTAAAGTGGAAGTTTTTTTTGACCCCGATGCAGACATACACATACACAAACTATTTTTTTTCATATGACTCACCCTACCGTCGAGGGAAAATAGTTGTATGTGTATAAATAATGTTTTTGGTGTTTTTGGAACAATTAATAAAAGATTTTTGACTGATATTGTTTCTATTGGAATGAGCACTGCAGCTCTATCTTTATCGACCATGAGTATGATTCAAAAAGCAAACTTAAAACAAGAAGTGAAGACAGTAATAGAAACAGTTAAAACACTTCAGAAAACGAAATGCACACAGGATGCTCAAATTCTACAACTTACAGGTGGGCAATTCAAACTAGCTGCGGAACTTAACAGCACACAACAAGCAATTAATCGAACAATGCATATTGTTAATCAGCATTCAGACACAATACGGGGCCATGATGAGGCCATAAGTAGAATTGGTAAATTTTCAATCTTTATTAATAATAAACTCAACGCATTTATGCATAACGTCGAGGACCATTTCTAACACACCTCAATTGAAGGTATTCTAAGGGGTAAACTTAATTAACATTTTATTCATCGCGATGATATACCAAAAGCTATCGAATATATCATACAAGCAACGAACATCTTATTTGAATACAACAATAGCTCAATATCAATGGTAGATTTAGTAACCCGGCTACTGGTTCGTCAAGAGATTTCATTTATTCCTACAATCCAATTTATCGATCGATACCAATTCCGTTTAATCATGCACATAAACGTGTTAGACTTGCTCAAATGCGAGCATACATAGGCATTCATCCAGATTCTCGTCAGTTTGTTCAATAGTCCCGAGAAGAAGCAGAAATTTGTTGTTTTGAAGTGATGACATCATGCCGTATAACACCAGCTATCCAAAAAGATCTTGAGGACACATGAATTTATCAAGTTTTAACTGATACACCGCTAACAGCATGCCGCACCGAACCTTATCCAGATTTAGTATTTGTACGTAAAATTGGAGATTATTGGGCAATCTCCACGAACTCGACTACAAAATGTCATTCAGCCAACAGTCCAGATTCAGATCAATACAAAGTAATGGATAACCATGCAATTACCCTACCTCCAACCGCATTAATTTCTACCAAAACCTCTATGGCTTTATCATGTGATTTATTTTACTTACCAGGACTTCTAATCCAATCAAAATCAAAACGCCACAATTAATCCTGTTGACGAAGAAGTCATTGATCTACACTCTTTCATTCACAAAAATAGTAATTGGGTTAAATTACCGTACATTCCATCTCATATCCAAACTATCATTAACCTTATCGCTAAAACGACCCAACCTCCTGAGGTCCTCTTTTTTGAGCAATTCAATACACATTCGACACTCATTTTCAACATTCTATTGATAAGAATATTAGTTCTATTGATCATTTTCCTAATATGCTACATTCGTTTTAGATTTCAACGAAAATCAAAAGTCAAAATTAATATCCCATCATGGAAAATACTAGAACAACAAGAGCTAGCATCTCCAAAGTGGCAATATTCATTTCTGTTAGCGTCAAAATATATCACCAGTTGACGCTAAACGTATTCTTTTGATCTTTTCCTCTCTTTCATCCTTCTAATCTCAGTTTGATTTGAGTCATTGCTAACTTGTTTTGCCGTCGTCTTTGTTATTGTTTTTCTCTATTCTTCATCATCTCTTTTCGTTTTCTTTTTTCATCCTTTTTTGCTATATGTTTGACAAAATAAAACATTCTCAACACTTCCTACAAGAGAAGCCCGGCCAGAGAAAAATGACTTCAGACTTGGATTCTTAGGCTTCGATAACCTATAGCAAAGTTTTATCAAAACGTTGAAAATCCTTAAAATAAAAAAAGCTCATTTCTGATTGGCCCGTTTCCGACCAATGGAAGCTCGGCCAGAGAAAACGACTTCAGATTCGGATTTTCCAACCCCCATTTACTTTAATCAACCTTTATAGGAAAATTCATCGTTGATGTTTTTTTGACCTTGACACGAACAACGTACACACAAACTATTTTATTTCATTTTTTCTCACATATGATCCTCACTACAGTCGAGGAAACAAAGTAGCCACTGCACAAAAATACTATTATGTGATCGTGGATTGCGTTGTTAAATCCGGAAATCATTATATAATTATGCCAGCACGCATGGTTTCAGAAGGATGTTCTTTTTTCTAATATTATATCTTCGAAAATTTAAGTCCCCCCCCCCCCCCCCCCAAGACGCCTCCTCAGAAACAAACTTTATTATTTTCTCATCCGACTTCAATCAAAATTTCAGAGAATATTAGTCTTGCCTAGAAGGGTGTGGGTGTGGATATGGATGTGTGTTTCGATTTATTCTTTCTTCATTCATATCCACACCTTACACCTAAACCGACACCGACACCCACGCTCATACCCACACCTCATACCCGCACCCACCCTTTCTCCCGTTCTGTTTCAGTTCTCCACGTAAAAAGACGGGTATGATAGTCACTATCGCAACGGTATATTTGCAATTCATAGTGTTTTTTTGCATTGTTGGAATTTTTCATTCTTCCAACTCGAAAGTGCTGCTATTTGAGAACATGTGCACACTCATTTATAATAAGTCCGTTTAAAAAAGAAAGTAAACTATTTTTAATGAATCGGACCGAACCTTGAAACAAACATTGAAAATTAATTTTCATTGGTGTGTTGTAAAATCCTGCTCAATCATTGCTTCGAGACGATTCATTTTGCTAAGAAAACTTCAGAAACTGGTTTTTAGTTAACAAAGAAAAATCTGACAACTGAACGTTGACTTCTACACCCAATACTCGAGGCATGCATCTGATTAGTGGAATACTTTTTCTCAGTATTGCTTTTGTTCGTAATGTCAATACTCAAGGGATTCGTGGTGGCACAAAGCACGTACTTAAAACACAATGATCATCCTTTTAGTATTACAATAAAAACGTGCTATCGGTATGACAAGTTTTATAAACGGAGAAATGGAGGTAAGCAAGGGAACTTTTTGTGAAGTCTCATGGAGGATCAAGAAAATTTTTGAGAGTGATTAATACACAGTTTCTTCGATATCAGAAGCGTTACCTACGTAAAATTCCTTGACACAAGTTTCCCTGATCCCCATTGGCGTCTGACTTTTTCTGTGTGCCAGCTCACGAGGGAAGGTCTCCAAGTGTGAGTCTCAGTTTTGAATCGAATATATATCAGTTTTTATAGCTTGATGAGACTATAAGAAGCCTAAAAGGGTTCGTGCCCATGCGCTGTCCTTCTCAAGTTATGGCCGTTTTACCTGATTTTCGGCCTTTTGCAAGGCATATGTGAACAAGTCGAATCAAAGAATTTCGACCTGAAATTTTGCCTATAGATAGGCTTCATGGTCATAACTTGAGTAGGGCAGCGCATGGGGACGAACCCTTTTAGGCTTCGTAGAGCATTATCAAGCTCGAGAAACTGGTATATATCCGACTCAAAACTGAGGATCAAGCTTGGGGACCTTCCATCGTCAGATAAGCCATGACCCACTTCCACAGGAGTTACTTAATCAATAGTTGCCGATTTGGCTGTTTTTTATGCACTAGAGAGGCAAGTGTTTGGTGAACTTCAGCGTAAGCCGTTTCAAAAAACTTCGTTGTAATATTGATGCCGCACAACAATATTTAGGTCAAAACAGGTGAGCTCCAAACAGCTTCAACTCTAAATTTGGAGCTCACTTACGCATCCACGTTTTACTCATTGGCCTCAGCTCACGTCGTAAAGCTCAGGGTCCAGACAAAGGCCTCAGAACCGTGTTAAGTCCAAATTTCCAAAATTTCCCTAAGGAACCACCTGGGATGGTAGTACCATAACCCTGGGTGCTAGTGACATAACCTGGGATGCTGGTAGCATAACCTGAGATGCTAGTAGCATAACCTTGGATGCGAGTAGCATTACCTGAGATGGTAATAGCATACTGTGGGATGCTAGTAGCGTATGTGCGTGTGTCCGTACAGGTTGCACGTGCAGTCCTGAGGTCCCATTTCTGAAAACTTTTCCGTCCGAAAATGTTTTTTATACCGCATAAATCAACTCTTTGAGAAAAAAATTTTTCTAAAATAGGACTTCGAAACTGCTACCCTTACCCCTACCAATCCACACACACAGAGTACTAGCATCTCAGGTTATGCTACTAGCATCCTAGTTATTGTATCTTTTCAATATCAGATGTAACTGTCGACCTAGTATCTCAGTCCAATGGGGCCTGACTGCTTTTACTCAGAAATCATGGACTGTATTTTATTGGTAAAAGATGGAAGTGTAAGTTAGCTCCAAATTTGGAGTTAACGTGTGGAGCTCACTTTTTTTGACCGAATATTTAATATACCATCGTAGCATTCGAATACGTTTACGAGGACAAGTTCGATTATATATATTATACGCATTAAATTACAAAAATCGAATTTTGTGCGCTAGACTATCATAAAGAAGTTAATGGACTATTGATATGGCATTCGTCTGTAGTTAGATCGTTGTCTACCGCCCTGCCTCTCATCATATATTGAATATTCTTGGGTTAGATATTCGAATCCACTTCTCTGTATTTTTTTATTAGTTCTCTGTAATACTGTGTAGTCTGAGTTGAGTGTGCGAAAAGATAAAAATGGACTAGACATGGCGAGTTTACTAGATGTTCTGGACTAGTCTAGATGCGACTGCTCAGCATTGCTTGTAAAGACGACAAGTCATAGCGGGTATTGCAGGCGTTTCAGACTAGTCGAAGTCGTTTGACATCGACTTGTTTTTGAATGCCTAGTGGATGGACCCAGGTCAATCTGTAATTTAGACTGCATAAGTTGACGTCAGTCTATCTCAATGCACCAGCCTGCCGTCAAGGTGCCTGCCATTTTTTGAATATAGTCGGGTTAGATGTTCACATTTATCTTTCATCTTCTTTTCTTTAGTCTTTAGGCTAGTCTGGACGGGGTCGACGGACAAAACGAACTAGACGTGGCAAGAATCAAGGGCATTCTAGACTAGTCCAGATGTGTTTGAAGGACATTTGTCCAATAGGTGACTAGCCATGACGGGCGTGCAAGATGTGTCAGGCTAGAACTGATAGGTATTGCGGACATTTAGGACTAGTGATGACGACCGTCTTCCTTTATTTTTTGCTCACTTGGATTTGTTCCGTTCTTGAGATATTAAAATTTTAATGAGAGCACTCCGATAAAAACACTGTATTTTTTGTGATTTTTTCTGACATCGATATTTCTTCAAAGATGTATCTGTTTCGCTGGAAATTTCTACTATACGTCTATCGTCAATTCATGTATTTTTCTTAGAAGGAACGAATTCAAATGAGTGAATCATTATTGAGTTGACTTGGACTATCAAGTACATGAAAAACATTGTTTTTGTAGTTTGTACATATACACATCGATTGAACAGATAATGCCATAGAGCTAAAATTTTGATCACAGAACGATCAGGTTGATTACTATTTCTGATAAAAAAACTCAGCTATCTACCTGGCTCCTATGGCTCAGGATACCTGTTCAAAAATATGATTTTCGTCGAAACCATGATTTTCCAAGAGGTCGATTGAGAGCAAAATTAGGTCTATAGAAGTCCGATGTTTATGATTTTAGAGTACACTGGTAGGACTACAATGGCATCCAAGAATCAGAATCTAACGCTCTAGAATACAGTGTAGAGTCTTATTGGAAGATGGTTCGAAGAATGACCTTATCCATGCTGCATTCTTTAAGATTTGTTTAGAAAGAAATAAAAACAGCTCACAGTATGAAATTAATTGTTGTTCAGTACACATGAGGGCACATTCCACTTCTGACTGAAATAAAAGACTTCTGTGAATTTAGAAAAAAAAATTTCGACGACAAACCCAGGGGCATTTACAAGGTGCGGTGGATGTGGATGAAAGCCTCCCCCTCCCTCAGAAAAAGTCAATTTTGGTCAAATTTATCGATTTTGTGATTTATAACTTGTTAGATAGAGCAAATTGTCTACTCTCAAATGTACTATAATTGATTGATTTTATGACGAGATTGAAGGATACTACATACTATTTTCCGAACCTTCATATTGAAAAAATAAGGTTTTTGAAAACTTATTTTTCGTTTTTCTCCAAATCAGTTTTTTCGAGTATACCGTTTACGAGGGGAAGCCTTTCTCAATAACCACTCAATATAAAAGTGGTAACATTATTTTTGTTTTATAGCAGACACTTGAGGCTAGACCCTAATAGGGCCCGATTTGTGAATTTCTCTTTTGTTTAAATAAAAAACTTAGATCTTTGATTTTAATTAGCAATTTTTTTTGCCACGAATTTGAGAATTTTCCGGAAAAGTTTTTTTAAAAATCAAACAAAGGGAAATTAAGAAATCAGGCCCTATTAGGGTCTATCCCGAAGTGTACTCTGCAATTTAAAAACCATCCCGACATACTGAGCTTGAATCCTCATATTGAAAACCTTCCTCGTGTAAAGGGTATTTTTGACCAATGAATTGACTATAACTCGTGAATGGCTCACAGATTTCAGGAGATACCTTAACCATAATCTATTCTAGCGAAGACTAGCATTCTCTGAAATTTTGGTTGAAATCGGATGAAAAATAACAAAGTTCGTTTCTGATGGAGGGGGAAGGCCCTGAAGAGACTAAAGACCAACACCCCATGGCTGTGTTGTCCAACCTAAAGTGTCCATGGGGTACAGTCTTCAGAAATGAAGCTTATATAGTTAGGAGATATTGACAGCACATGTTTAATGGAAAATGTAAGATATTACTAAAATCTACTGTGGTGCTTCTCGCTTAACTCCAATAGCTCAACTCAAATGCATCTACTCAATGTCAAACATAGGCTGTGTACCTAATAACTTCCGGTCCATATGATGAGATAGGTTTCTTGCGAATTTAAGGATCTTTATGATCAACCTGCATCGGGGCTCTCGTGCAATGGCTCTTAGGTAAGTTCTGGAAAGAAAACTGGTTTGTAGTTACCTTTTTTTGGAAATTAAGTAGCTTTTGTATTCCGCGATGTGACTACTCCTGTGGATTTCGATTGGTTCTTTGTAATCATGGCACAACAAGTTTAAAAGTTTTGCCCTATGTTTTTGCCTATGACCTCTTCCATGCTAATACAGAGACTTTAGTATTTTCCTAGGTTTCTCGCATCTATTTGCCTGTGTGCTCAGATTGCACAGTTCACGATTAAATATATTTCAGGTGGTTCTACAGGTTACTTCGGGTCAAATAACAAATCATACTATACCAATGCAAGCAAGTACCACAACGCTTTGGCCGCTGCTTTCATTGCCTTGTTAATAATTTTGAGCTTTTGTTCCGATCGTTGGACTGGTATACCATGGAAGTCGAATTTAGAGTTTGTTGAGAATGCTTCAAAGTGGCGCCATTGCAGGTAATAATAATCACGACCTATCATGTTGGTGTAAGTACGCGGATATGGATGAGTGTCGGCGTGTGTAGGTGTGTGGGGATTCGTGTTGACAGCGATGTTGCAGTGGGCTTACGATGGAAGATCCCCAACTGATCAATCGTTTTTGCGTTGAGACTATGTGCATTATGTAGGTACAAAAGAGTTATGAATATTCTGAAAAAATTTTGGACTGCTAGTTTATTGCTACTCAGATACTGCACTTTTACGATATGTTTCTAAATGAAAGTCGTGGTTTCCCTCAGGAACACCAGAAAAAAAATTTTCGAATTTCTACTTGAAACTTTACACATAAACAGACCTTACCGAGAATAGTATTTTATAAAAGTTTCAGATCTTTTTGCTGTTGCTATCCTTATATACAGCTATGATAATGTCATTCAGATAAACCAAAAGATTTGATGTTCTCATTTCAGGATAAGAACAAATAGAAAGACCTGAAAGTTTCACAAATAAGTATTCTCGGTAAGGTCTGTTTATGTGTAAAGTTTCAAGTCGAAATTCGAAAATAAGTTTTTCTGGTGTTCCTGAGGGGAACCACGACTTTCATTCAGAAACATACAGTAAAAGTGCAGTATCTCAGTAGCAATAAGCTATCAGCCCAAACTTTTTTCAGAGTATTCATAACTCTTTTGTACCTACATAATACATATAGTCTCAACGCAAAAGCGATTAATCAGTTGGAAGCCTTCCCTCGTTAGCTAATTAACACCCACACCCACCGACCTACATACACGCTCACGTTCACGCCCACACATGCACACTTACATTCACTCTAAACCAACAAACGAACATGCACGCTCTAAATACTCAGCAGCCATATGGGAAGCAAAGCATTTAAGCATTAATATGTAGGGTTATGAAAAATCGAAGTACATATATACAGGGAACAACGTTATTGAGTGTCACTGTTCCGGTGTTCGCCCAGAATCAGTATAATAATCAAACGGTGAACTGTTTTTTCTTCTGTGCACCCTGCTTTATAAATAACGCATACGTCTTCACCGTTAAGATAACTGATGACAGCAGTAGTACTGAAAACGTTTGAAACATAATTACCGAAAAATAACTATGATTCATTGACGAATGGAGGACGAGGTGTTGAGGATAAGGCTCACACTGATTGCTTCTCTACAGAGCAGTCTCGGAAATATTGCTGGTAAGTTGATTTCGAAGAGCTTTCGACGAAAAAGAGCGAAATCTAGTGCTATTCAATATCATCATTCGTCCAGCATTTGCTTATGGATAAGATATAGGACCACACACTTGTGTTTATTTATTATTTATTGAAGAAAGCGGATTTCGAGATGTGAATCAGAGAATATGACTATACTGCTTTCTGCCTGAAACTCCTTCGATATGTTGATTAACAAGGACGGTGGATAGTTTGCCCGTAAATCGGTCGTATATGAAAACAACCCGAGAAGCAATTTTTTGATAGATTTCATGATTTTCTCTTCGGTCGGATAGTAATTTCAACTTACAGAACTAGTTTCTTGGGAAGATAGAAGTGAAATTAAGTAGTCTTCTCAGACTGGATTTCTCCTAGTAACAGAAATGCAATTTCTTTGTGATCCACAGTCGACTTCAATCTAGAAGGTCAACATTCTCTGGGGGGATTGAACTCGTTCAGAGCTGTAAAAGCGTAAGTGAAGCTGGCAGCGGATTCGAGTTTTTCTTGCTGACATTCACCCATGAACCTGTGCTGGGCTCACAACTTACTATGCTGGAGGGTGTGAGTGTGAATAAACGAAACAACCGTGCCCACACCCTCGCTTTTATAGGAAATATCAGTCTTTTAATTTGAAAACTAGGTAATTTATTGGCAAAAAATATTCGTAGGCCTGATCAAATTCATTTCTAGTCTTTAGTAAAGGTTTGATACTTCAATAGAAAGGTCATGAAAACGAAAAACTCTGAGCAATGTTCCGAAAGAAATTATTACATTAAGTTATTGCTCGACAAGCAAAAGTTCACTGCTAAAACGAGTTATATACATTTATGTTATAAACACCTTGATGACTAAAAATTCGAAATCTCCACTTTGCCGGTCAATCAGACTAAGTTTTCTTCTCCGTGAGAAAGGAGACTTCCAAATATTTTTTTTACAAGAGAATCTTTAATAAATCGTAGTTTGGGGTATCACTTTTGACTTTTATAATATATTCACTTTGTATAAAGGAAGACCAAGCCATCTTACTTGCTTGAAATTAAAAATAGAGATTTTCTAATGCTAATGACCAACAGTTCAGATTATTTTAATTTATTAGGTTGCTCACTAGTCTTGGCAGCCCCAAGGTTCTCATCGATACAGATTATCTCGACTGCCATATTTTCCGAGAAGGTATGTGGGTTAGCCCCTACTGTCAAAATCAACAGTGGAACTTCTCCGGAGTATGTTCATTATCATTTGATCGTCAAGCGTATAAAGTGACGGGTAACGGTCTCGACGATGTTGGCGAATATACAATCGATGGTATCTACTCTATGAATACTCGACGAATGGGCTTAACGAAAACATACAAATATGGTACTGGCAATAACTTAGAAAACTTGGGCCACACAGTACTTCTACAACTTAGCTGGAATTCGAAGAAAAAGCTATTTGAAGGCAAATGGTACATTCGTCACGCCAAATACTGTGGAGAGGACAAATTTCAGCTCAAGAACTTCAACCTACAATCAGTTTAAGCATTATTTTGTAACGGCCTCTCGATGAATAATGCTGTTGTATGAATTGTAATCACTATAGCTTCTTCATGTTGATGTGCCTACAACGTTCTTCAATACTATGGACAGTCTGATGTTATCTTTTTACTTTTGTTCTCATATCAGTGAATTCATCCAGTATATCTGACCATGCTAAGCCCTTTAGGATATGCCAGATCTCAGCTATTCCGACATGATTAGACAGATATTTCATGTGTTTGATTCACGCATGTGAAGATCTTTCCGAAGCTCTGCTATGACAAAGGCTTTCAAATATCGTTCTCTTTAAGTGAGCTGACTGCACGTAGTGTAGAAGCCGACTTGTGCTTTTGAGTCGGTCAGTTGCTATAACAATTTCTTCTTCGTCTTCTTTTTACGTGTAGACGTATGAGTTACATTTCAACTCAACCATCCGTCCTCCACACCAGAGCATCTCTTTGAATTGAGTATATGCAAACCAAGGCCGTAATAATATGACGAGTGCACATCTGAATCCGTTTTTAGAAATTTACCTCCATTCAGAAACTACAAAAAATGCAGATAATCATCACGCAAAGTTGAATGTTTCCTTTTATGGTCAAACGTGACTCACTAGAACTTTCACCAAATATAGTAGAGTATGAGTCAGATTTATTAGTGGCTTCTGTCAATTGCATTTTGGAGGACCTGGTCTCTTTAATGCCTGGCCCAGTCTCCTTTTCTTGCATCGGTTCTAATCGGCTTGACTTTGGAAACCATGAGCCAAAAGTCGTAGTCAGAAAATTGAGAGCGTTGACCAAAGAGACCAAGGCTTTAAAACGAAATTCGGGCACTTGCTAGGCCTAAACGAATAGATCGAGAGGAAATATTTTAGCTCTACTTTGCTGGATTCTTTTAAAGAAAACCATTACATTATTTTTTTAGAGGTATTGCTATTTTTATCGTGTTGATTCTAGTACCACCCAACTGAGCGGCTTCATAGCTAATCTTCTCTCAAAACGCTTTCATTTTCGAGTTTTCGAGGATAGAATTTCTAATTGACGACTAAATAACTCGTGCCGACATCAATCATTGAACTGCATGAACACTCCTTACTTATTCATGGTTTTTAATATAGTTCTCAGCTGGTTGGTTCATGTACTCTTTTGACATTCTGGTGAAAAAAACCAAACAAAAGAATAAACAAACACTGATACAGTTCAGAAAAAGTGCTCGGGTTCAATAAGATATGGAAATGATGCATGTGAAGAAAGAGTTTTTGCTACAAGGCTCTGTTTCCATGCAGTTTTTGATACGTTTGGTTCAGCTCGGCCAGTTATAAAATTATATTGGCTGGGCTCAGGTAAAGCTTCAGAGGATTTCATTGGTGTCGGTTAAAAGAAGCCTTAACTGTGCAGAAATATATCCCATGGTTCATGTGTTAAGTAATCGTTGAGGTCGGGAGAATTGTCTGAAACTTTTGGTTAATCAGTAGAACGACCTTTAACGGTCGTAAGTCCATATAGATTTGATACGGAACAGAGTTAATACGTTGTTCATCAAACAGATCGATCATAAATATATCGAATCACCAGATCCCTGCACGCACGGATTGTATAGCGGAGAATGGGGTTTCGTAAGCATATACCCATAGGCTTGATAATCAACATATTGGCAATTGGTGATAAAACTCTAAGCATAATGAACAATATGACAGACAAGAAGAGTTTCAGAACAGGTAATACTAGCCAGGTACATGAGGGTACTACTACCCAGACACATACAGGTTTAAACAGATAGACGATTAAGGGACCTATTATAAATTGCACGAGATAAACGAATATAACATGGATGAAGAAAGCCCCTGAGCATCCAATTACAAAACAAAGTATCAAATGAACTGCTAACCTAACTAGCCAAATGCATTTTAAGCTAAATGTCGCTTGAGATTCATAGATTGAGTCGCTCTTTATAATTTTTTCATCAATGACGACACAAGTGCAGGCGGTAATCATAAGAAGAGCATAAAAGAAAAGATTATACATGTACCTGCTCAACAAAGAAAAGTATGTTTTTTTTGGTGTCTAAACAGCAAAGTAAACAGAAGCATTAGAACATCTTAATATAATAATATCACTTTGTCGTCAATCCATGCGTGAAGAATTGATGTTGAATGATCACACTCATACTGAATTCCCTGGTTTGTGAACCCACTTGCCCATTCTAAAGCCTGTTCTGGGTGAAAGATATTTCTATCACTTTCATTGTTTTTTAAATCCATTGAGGAATAGTCGAATGACGCAATCGACAAGTTGTCCAATCCGCGGATTAACTGCAGAATCATTGCTGGGAATACTATCGATATACTTAAACGTTCAACACGTGGAAATAAGTGGTATACTTGTTCAGCGGTATATGCATGATTACTAGAAAAATCGGCGCGTATTTCAAGTGTCCGAATCTGTTCAAAGCGAAAGTTTTTAGTATACTTTACAAAGTTTTGCATGTTGTTCTTAATTGTTAGTCGACTCAGACGAGGCATTTCCTTAATAATAAATGGAGCTATTGACATATCAACTAATGACGACAGAATTAGATGGTGCACTCGATTCAAATCAACAATCGCAAGGAGATCTGCTCGCTGAATAGGCAAGCTGAGATCCAATGTTTCAACTCGTGTAAAACGATAGGAAGGAATTACATATGATCCTGACACTGTCAGCTGTGTAATACAATCGTAGTAAAGCTTCATGTGAAGAGCTGTTGAGTGAATGGGTGGTTCAAAAGGTAGAGTTGCGTATGTGTCCGCGAAGTAAGGTACAGAAAATAGACGGTTGTAGCTGTACGCCACGAACCAGCGTTTCTCTTCAAGCCAAAATGAGTTTTGAAACGAGTCGAGGATTTTTTCAACCGAATGAAGCTTTATCACGAAGAGAAAGTTGAACGTTATCAAATGACGAGTCAACATTTGCCAGCGATATCCATCGCCTAAATCATCGCCACCCTGAGCACACAATTCTAGATGTCTCAGGCAAGGAGTACTTAACACTAATCCTTCCAAATGATCCATTGATGTTGGGAAACCTGAAAATAATGCAGAAAGAATCGTTACTTTCATTCTTGAGCACACAGAAGATAGGTGAGAACTACAGTGCTTGAACAATGCTCTTCCTTTGCTCGAATTGATNTCAGACACCCAAACATATTCAAACCGATTTCAGTGTAGTTTCTGCGGAATTGAAATGCAAAACAACCAGATGGTTATTTCGATTTCTTATTTAAATCATACCTGAAAACCGAAATTGACTTATTATTTTAATGAAGCGCTATGCACCATCCCTACCATAGCTGCGCAAGTACGAGTAGTATATCATACTTGTGCAGCCCTCATCCCTACAATTACTGTGTCTCTAAAGAGATTTCATGTTCAAAGATGTGGAGAGTGTGGATGTGGGTGAGAGACATATTCTCACCCGCGCCAGCATATCCATATCCACCCACACCCTTTCGCTGCTATAGATATAATGACTTCGAGGCGATAGTTTCAGGGTGGGCACATACTATCAGCAAAGGACTGCAATGCAAACTATTATAAAATCTAGTCCGCTAGATGAGGAGAGAAACCACGCTGAAGCCACATACGGCTCAATTCTTGGCTTTAGTCCTAGTTTGCACAGTACCAATCAGGACTCAAGCTCTCGAGCTCAGACCGTTTTAGATTCGAGCTTTTCTTAGCTCGAACCGCTTGAAACGCAAGCTTCTCAAATCCAAGCCTGTTTAGCCCCAATTGATTGAGTTTTGAGCATCCGTACCTTACTATCTCCTAGTGTCATGTTTAAAAGCCCAAGTAAGACTTCCATGATTATGAACTCTACAAAATAATTATATTTTCCCTATAATGAATGAGTACTATTGTTCTCAAGATACTTGCCGTTGATCCGTAACATGAGTCGAACCAGGTGCGGCAAGGACAAAAGAAGTGAAGATGGAGTTAAGTCTTGTTTAACACCAGTATTCAATAACTTTAGATTAGGTGCAGCCAAACAAATATTTTTGAGTTCGTCGAACGTACACTTTGTGAGTTTCAAGTAGACAAGGTGAGGCAATTGCACTGTTTGTAACTGCTTGCCATTCTCAAACCGTATGCAACGTAGTCGCGATAAAACTTGTGTGTAAGGAAATGGAATAGTAAAATCGCTGTCGAATGTGAACGCACAAAGATGATCGAAATCTGCAAAATACGGGAAGATGGATATCCATGAATCTGGGTTAAGTTGAATCAGTGACAACGATCGAATTTGGGAGAACTGTGTGATTTGAAAGCGGGACAGAAAGAGTTTGCTTTGATTTGGTGTGTCTGAGCTGTCGGAAAGNAACTCACAATCACATCCACACCCAACCACACTCACAATCACATCCACACTCAACCACACTCACAATCACATCCACACCCACACCCCAATCGTATTGCTTATGTTTTCTCCCGTTCTGTTTCAGTTCTCCACGTAAAAAGACGGGTATGATAGTCACCATCGCAACGGTATATTTGCAATTTATAGAGTTTCTTGCATTGTTGGAATTTTTCATTCTTCCAACTCGGAAGTGCTGCTATTTGAGAACATGTGCACACTCATGTATATGAAGTCCGTTTAAAAAAGAAAGGTAACTATTTATAATGAATCTGACCGAACCTTGAAACATACACTGAAAGTTAATTTTCATTGTTGTTTTGGAAAATTCTGCTCAATCATCGCTTTGAGACGATTGATTTTGCTAACAAAACTTCAGGAACTGGTTTTCAGTTAACAAAGAAAAATCTGACAACTGAACGTTGGCTTCTACATCCAATACTTGAGGCATGCATCTCACATGTGAAATACTTCTTCTCAGTATTGTTTTTATTCCTAATGTCAATACTCAAGGGATTCGTGGTGGCACAAAGCACATACTTAAAACACAATGATCATCCTTTTAGTATTACAATAAAAACATGCTATCGGTATGACAAGTTTCGTGAACGGAGAAATGGAGGTAAGCAAGGGAACTTTTTGTGAAGTCTCATGGAGGATCAAGAGAATTTTTGAGACTGATTAATACACTGTTTTTTCGATATCAGAAGCGTTACCTATGTAAAATTCCTTGACACAAGTTTCCCTGATCACCATTGGCATCCTGACCTTTTTTATGCGCCACCTCACGAGCGAAGGTCCCCAAGTGTTAGTCTCAGTTTTGAATTGGATATATATCAGTTTGTAGAGCTTGATGAGACTATAAGAAAGCTAAAAGGGTTCGTTCGCATGCGCTGTTCTTCTCAAGTTATGGCCATTTTACCTGCTTTTCGGCCTTTGGCAAGGTATATGTGAACAAGTCGAATCAAAGAATTTCGACCTGAAATTTTGCCTATAGATAGGCCTTATGATCATTAGAAAGCTCTAAAAATTTCAGCTCATAAAAATGTTTTCTTCTTTAGATGTTGGATATCCAGGAATCGATCACATATCACAAAGAAAGATAAAAAGCGAGCGTTTTCAACATTCGATATCTCAAGAAGAAAACATTCTTATGAGCTGAAATTTTTAGAGCTTTCTAATGACTATAAGGCCTATCTATAGGCAAAATTTCAGGTCGAAATTCTTTGATTCGACTTGTTCACATGTGCCGTGCCAAAGGCCGAAAATCAAGTAGAATGGTCATAACTTGAGTAGGACAGCGCATGGGAATGAACCCTTTTAGCCTTCGTATAGTCTTCTCAAGCTCTACAAACTGGTATATATCCGACTCAAAACTGAGACTCAAGCTTGGGGACCTTCCCTCGTCAGATAAGCCACGACGCACTTCCACAGGAGCTACTCAATCGATTATCACCGATTTGGCTGTTTTGATGCACTAGAGGGGCGGGTGTTTGATGAATTTCAGTGTAAGCGGTTTCAAAAAACTTCGTTGCAATGTTGATGCCGCAGAACAATATTTTGGTCAAAAAAGGTGAGCTCCAAACAGCTTAAACTCCAAATTTTGAGCTCACTTACGCATCCACGTTTTACTCATTGACCTCGGCTCAGGTCGTGAATTTCAGGGTCCAGACACGGGCCTCGGAGCCGTGTTAAGTCCTAATCTCGAAATTCACCTAAGGAACCATCTGGGATGCTAGTAGCATAACCTTGGATGCTAGTAGCATAACCTAGAATGCTAGTAGCATAACCTTGGATGCTATTAGCATAACCTGGGATGCTAGTAGCATTACCTGGAATGCTATTAGTGTATGTGTGTGTGTCCGTACGGATAGAACAAGCAGTACTCAGGTCCCATTTCTGAAAAAAAATTTTCTAAAAAAAGGACTTCGAAACTGCTACCTCTACCCCTACCAATACACACACGCAGAGTACTAGCATCCCAGGTTATGCTATTAGGATCCCAGGTTATGCTACTAGAATCCAAGGTTATGGTACTGACATTCAAGATTATGCTACTAACATCCTAGGTTATGCTACTGGCATCGCAGTTATTGTATCTCTTCAGTATCAGATGTAAGTGTCGACCTAGTATCACAGTCAAATGAGGCCTGACTGCTCTTACCCAGAAATCCCTTACTGTATTGTATTGGTAAAAGATGGAGGTGTAAGTTAGCTTCAAATTTGGAGTTTCCGTGTGGAGCTCACTTTTTTTGACAAAATATTTATCATAACATCGAAGCATCGGAATACATTTATGAGGACAAGTTCGATTATATATATGATACGCATTACATTACAAAAATGGAATTTTGTGCGCTAGGCTATCATAACAGAGTTAATGGAGTATTGATATGGCATGCGTCTGTAGTTAGATCGTTGTCTACCGCCCTGCCTCTCATTATATGTTGAATATTCTTGGGTTAGATATTCGAATCCACTTTTCCGTATTTTTTTATTAGTTCTCTGTTATACTGTGTAGTCTGAGTAAAGTGTGCGAAAAGATAAAAATGTATTAGACATGGCGAGTTTACTGGATGTTTTGGACCAGCCCAGACGCGACTGCTCAGCCTTGCTTGTAAAGATGACAATTCATGACGGGTATTGACGGCGTTTCAGACTAGTTCAAGTCGTTTGACATCGACTAGTTTTTGAATGCCTAGTGGATGGACCGAGGTCAATGTGTAATTTAGACTGCTTAAGTTGACGTCAATCTATCTCAATGCACCAGTCTGCCGTCAAGATGCCTGTCATATTTTGAATATAGTCGGGTTAGATGTTCACATCCATCTTTCATCTTCTTTTCTTTAGTCTTTAGACTAGTCTGGAAGGGGTCAACGGACAAAACGGACTAGACGTGACGAGAATCAAGGACATTCTAGACTAGTCCAGATGTGTTTGAAGGACATTTGTCCAATAGGTGACTAGCCATGACGGGCGTGTAAGCCGTTTCAAACTAGAACTGATAGGTATTGCGGACATTTAGAATTAGTGATGGCGGCCGTCTTCCTTTATTTTTTGCTCACTTGGGTTTGTTCCGTTCTTGAGATATTAAAATTTTAATGAGCACTCCGATAAAAAAATTGCATTTTTTGTGATTTTTTCTGACATCGATATCTCTTCAAAGGTGTATCTGTTTCGCTGGAAATTTCTACTATACGTCTATCGTCAATTCATGTATTTTTCATAGAAGGAACGAATTCAAATGAGTGAATCATTATTGTGTTGACTTGGACTATCAAGTACATGAAAAACATTGTTTTTGTAGTTTGTACATATACATATCGATTGAACAGATAATGCCATAGAGCTAAAATTTTGATCACAGAACGATCAGGTTGATTACTATTTCTGATAAAAAACTCAGCTATCTAACTGACTCCGATGGCTCAGGAGACCTGTTCAAAAATATGATTTTCGTCAAAACCATGATTTTCCAAGAGGTCGATCGAGAGCAAAATTAGGTGTATAGAAGTCCGATGTTTATTATTTTAGAGTACACTAGTAGCACTACAATGGCATCCAAGAATCAGAATGGGACGCTCTAGAATACGGTGTAGATCCTTATTGAAAGATGATTCGAAGAATGACCTTATCCATGCTGCATTCTTTAAGATTTGTTTAGAAATAAATAAAAACAGTCCACAGTATGAAATACATTTTTGTTCAGTACACATGAGGAAACATTCCGCTTCTGACTGAAATAAAAATCTTCTGTGAATATAAGAAAAAAAAATTCTGACGACAATCCCAGAAGCATTTACAAGGTGTGGCGGATGTGAATGAAGGCCTCTCCCACTTAGAAAAAGTCAATTTCGGTCAAATTTATCGATTTTGTCATTTATAACTCGTTAGATAGAGCAAATTGTCTACTCTCGAATGTACTATAATTGATTGATTTTATGATGAGGTTTAAGGATATTACATACGATTTTCTAAACCTTCATAATGAAAAAAATAAGCTTTTTGGAAAACTTATTTTTCGCTTTTCTCAAAATCAGTTTTTTCGAGTATACCATTTACGACGGCAAACCTTTCTCAATAACGACTCAATATCAAAGTGGTAACATTATTTTTGTTATATAGCAGACACTTGAGGCTGGACCCTAATGGGGGCCGATTTGTGAATTTCTACTTTCTTTAAATAAAAAATTTAGACCTTTGATTTTAATTAGCGATTTTTTTTTGCCACGAATTTGAGAATTTTCCGGAAAAGTCTTTTTAAAAATCAAACAAAGGGAAATTAAGAAATCAGGCCCTATTGCGGTCTAGCCCTTAGTGTACTCTACAATTTAAAAACCATCCCGACATGCTAAACTCGAATCCTCATATTAAAAACCTTCCCCGCGTAAAGGGTATTTTTGACCAATGAATTGACTATAACTCGTGAATGGCTCGCAGATTTCGGGAGATATTTTAACCATAATCTATTCTAGCCAAGACTAGCATTCTCTAAAATTTCGGTTGAAGTCGGATGAAAAATAACAAAGTTGGTTTCTGAGGGGGGGGGGGAGGCCCTGAAGAGACTAGAGACCCACACCCCATGGCTGTGTTGTCCAACCCAAAGTGCGCATGGGGTACAGTCTTCAGAAAGGAAGCTCATATAGTTAGGAGATATTGTCAGCACATGTTTAATGGAAAATGTAAGATATTACTAAAATCTACTGTGGTGCTTCTCGCTCAACTCCAATAGCTCAACTCAAATGCATCTACTCAATGTCAAACATAGACTGTGTACCTAATAACTTCCGGTCCATATGATGAGATAGGTTTCTTACGAATTTAAGGATCTCTATGATCAACCTGGATCGTGGCTCTCGTGCAATGGCTCTTAGGTAAGTTCTGGAAAGAAAACTGGTTTTCAGTTAACTTTTCTTGGAAATGAAGTAGCTTTTGTATCCCGCGATGTGACCGCTCCTGTGAATTTTGATTGGTTCTTTGTAATCATGGAACAACAAGTTTACAAGTTTTGCCCTATGCTTTTGCCCATAGCTTCTTCCTTGCTAATACAGAGTCTGTAGCATTTTTCTAGGTTTCTCGCATCTATTTGCCCGAGTGCTCATATTACGCAGTTCACGATTAAATATATTTCAGGTGGCTCTACAGGTTACTTCGGGTCAAACAACAAATCATGCTATACCAATGGATGCAAGTACGACAATGCTTTGGGCGCTGCTATCATTGCCTTGCTAATAATTTGGGCCTTTTGTTCCCATTGTTGGGCTGGTATACCATGGAAATCGAATTTAGAGTTTGTTGAGAATGCGTCAAAGTGGCGCCATTGCAGGTAATAATCTCACGGCCTATCATGTCGGTGTAAGTACGCGGATACAGATGAGTGTCGGCGTGTGTAGGTGAGGTGTAGGTGTGTGGTGTTTCTTGTTGACAGCGATGTTGCAGTGGGCTTACGAGGGAAGGTCCCCAACTGATCAATCGTTTTTGCGTTGAGACTATGTGCATTATGTAGGTACAAAAGAGTTATGAATATCCTGAAAAAAGTTTGGGCTGCTAGCTTATTGCTACTCAGATACTGCACTTTTACGATATGTTCTTAAATGAAAGTCGTGGTTCCCCTCAGGAACACCAGAAAAAAATATTTTCGAATTTCTACCTGAAACTTTACACATAAACTGACCTTACCGAAAATAGTATTTTGTAAAAGTTTCAGATCTTTTTGCTGTTGCTATCCTTATATACAGCTATGATAATGTCATTTAGATAAACCAAAAGATTTGATGTTCTCATTTCAGGATAAGAACAAATAGAAAGATCTGAAACTTTTACAAAATACTATTCTCGGTAAGGTCTATTTATGTGCAAAGTTTCAAGTCGAAATTTGAAAATATTTTTTTCTGGTGTTCCTGAGGGGGACCACGACTTTCATTCAGAAACATACCGTAAAAGTGCAGTATCTCAGTAGCAATAAGCTATCAGCCTAAACTTTTTTCAGAGTATTCATAACTCTTTTGTAACTACATAATGCACGTAGTCTCAACGCAAAAGCGATTGATCAGTTTGAAGCCTTCCCTCGTTAGCTAACTAATACCCACACCCACACGTACACACTTACATTCACTCTAAACGAACAAACGAACATGCACGCTCTTATACTCAGCAGACATATGGGAAGCAAAGCACTTAAGCGTTAATGTGAAGGGTTATGGAAAATCGAAGCACGTATATACAGGGAACAACGTTATTGAGTGTCACTGTTCCGGTGCTCGCCCAGAATCAGTATAAAAATCAAACGGAGAACTGCTTTTTCTTCTGTACACCCTGCTTTATAAATAACGCATACGTCTTCACCGTCAAGATACCTGATGAAAGCAGTAGTACTGAAAACGTTTGAAGCATAATTACCGAAAAATAACTATGATTCATTGATGAATGGAGGATGAGGTGTTGAGGATAAGGCTCACACTGATTGCTTCTCTACAGAGCAGCCTCGGAAATATTGCTGGTAAGTTGATTTCGAAGAGTTTTCGACGAAAAAGAGCGAAATCTAGTGCTATCCAATATCGTCATTCGTCCAGCGTGTGCTTATGGTTCAGATATAAGACCACACACTTGTGTTTTCTTTTTGTTTATTGAAGAAAGCGGATTTCGAGATATGAATCAGAGAATATGACTATACTGCTTGCTGCCTGAAATTCCCTTGATACGCTGATTAACAAGGACGGTGGATAGTTTGCCCGTAAATCGGTCCTATATGAAAACAACCCGAGAAACAATTTTTTGATAGATTTCATGATTCTCTCTTCGGTCGGATAGTAATTCCAACTCACAGAACTAGTTTCTCGGGAGCATAGAGGTGAAATTAAGTAGTCTTCTCAGACTGAATTTCCCCTAGTAACAGAAAAGCGTCTTCTTTGTGATCCACAGTCGACTTCAATGTAGAAGGCCAATCGTCTCAGGGTGGATCGAACTCGTTGAGAGCTGTAAAAACGTAAGTGAAGCTGTGAGCGGATTCGAATTTTTCTTGCTGACATTCACCCATGAACCTGTGCTGGCTTTCCTATGGCTTGTGCTGGCTAGAGATTTTAATTCTTCATCATATGGTAATATTTGCAGTGGAGGTCATCGCGCAAAAAAATCGTGGTATGGCACTAAAATCCCCTGTTTTAGGTTATTTTGAGAATGATTCCTGCAAACATTCACCGGTATGCCTGTGCTGGGCTCACAACTTAATATGCTGGAGGGTGTGAGTGTGAATAAACGAAACAATCGCGCCCACACCCTCGCTTTTATAGGAAATATCAGTCTTTTAATTTGAAAATTAGGTAATTTATTGGCAAAAAATATTCGTAGGCCTGATCAAATTCATTTCTAGTCTTTAGTAAAGGTTTGATACTTCAATAGAAAGGTCATGGAAACGAAAAACTCTGAGCAATGTTCCGAAAGAAATTATTACATTAAGTTATTGCTCGATAAGCAAAAGTTCACTGCTAAAACGAGTTATATACGTGTATGTTATAAACACCTTGATGATTAAAAATTCAAAACCTCCACTTTGCCACAGTCAATCAGACCAAGTTTTCTTCTCCGTGAGAAAGGACACTTCCAATTTCGTTTCCTTACAAGAAAATCGTTAATAAATAGTAGTTTGCGCTATTACCTTTGACTTTTATAATATATTCACTTTGTATAAAGGAAGACCGAACCATCTTACTTGCTTGAAACTAAAAATAGAGATTTTCTAATGCTAATGACCAACGGTTCAGATTATTTTAATTTATTAGGTTGCTCACTAGCCATTGCAGCCCCAAGGTTCTCATCGATACAGATTATCTCGACTGCCATATTTTCCGAGAAGGTATGTGGGTTAGCCCCTACTGTCAAAATAAACAGTGGTACTTCTCCGGAGTATGTTCATTATCATTTGATCGTCAAGCGTATAAAGTGACGGGTAACGGACTCGATGATGTTGGCGAATATACAATCGATGGTATCTACTCTATGAATACTCGGCGAATGGGCTTAACAAAAACATACAAATATGGTACTGGCAATAACTTAGAAAACTTAGGCCACACAGTACTTCTACAACTTAGCTGGAATTCGAAGAAAAAGCTATTTGAAGGCAAATGGTACATTCGCCACGCCAAATATTGTGGAGAGGACAAATTTCAGCTCAAGCGCTTCAACCTACAATCAGTTTAAGCATTATTTTGTAACGGCCTCTCGATGAATAATGCTGTTGTATGAATTGTAATCACTATAGCTTCTTCATGTTGATGTGCCTACAACGTTCTTCAATACTATGGACAGTCTGATGTTATATTTTTACTTTTGTTCTAATGTCATTGAATTCATCCAGTATATCTGACCACACTAAGCGGGTCTGTTTAAAAATGACAAATATCGATTAAATAACATGAAAGTATCAGCATCTTTAGGATATGCCAGATCTCAGCTATTCCGGCACTATTAGACAGATATTTCATATGTTTGGTTCATGCATGTGAAGATCTTTCTGAAGCTCCGCTATGACAAAGACTTTCAAATATCGTTCTCTTTAAGTGAGCTGACTGCACGTAGTGTAGAAGTCGACTTGTGCTTTTGAGTTGATCAGTTGCTATAACAATTTCTTCTTCGTCTTCTTTTACGTGTAGACGTATGGGTTACATTTCAACTCAACCATCCGTCCTCTGCACCAGAGCATCTCTTTGAATTGAGTATATGCAAACCAAGGCCGTAATGATATGACGAGTGCACATCTGAATCTGTTTTTAGAAATTTGCCTCCATTCAGAAACTACAAAAAATGTGGATAATCATGACGTAAAGCTGCATGTTTGCTTTTATGGTCAAACGTAACTCACTAGAACTTTCACCAACTATAGTAGAGTATGAGTCAGATTTATTAGTGGCTTTTGTCAATTGCATTGTGGAGGACCTGGTCTCTGTAATGCCTGACCCAGTCTCCTTTTCTTGCATCGGTTCTAATCGGTTTGACTTTGGAAACCATGAGCCAAAAATCGTAGTCGGAAAATTGAATGTCGACCAAAGAGACCAAGGCTTTAAAACGAAATTCGGGCACTCGTTAGGCCTAAACGAATAGATCGAGAGGAAATATTTTAGCTCTACTTTGCTGGATTCTTTAAAGAAAACTATTACATTATTTTGTTAGAGGTATTGCTATTTTTATCGTGTTGATTCTAGTACCACCCAAATGAGCGGCTTCATAGCTAATCTTCTCTCAAAGCGCTTTCATTTTCGAGTTTTCGAGGATAGAATTCCTAATTGACGACTAAATAACTCGTGCCGACATCGATCATTGAACTGCATGAACACTGCTTACTAATTCATGGTTTTTAATATAGTTCTCTGCTGGTTGGTTCATGTGCTCTTTTGACATTCTGGTGAAAAAAACCAAACAAAAGAATAAGCAAAAACTGATACAGCTCAGAAAAAGTGCTTGGGTTCAATAAGATATGGAAATGATACATGTGAAGAAAGGGTTTTTGCTACAAGGCTCTGTTTCCATGCAGTTTTTGATACGTTTGGTTCAGCTCGGCCAGTTATAAAATTATATCGGCTGGGCTCAGGTAAAGCTTCAGAGGATTTCATTGGTGTCGGTTAAAAGAAGCCTTAACTGTGCAGAAATATATCCCATGGTTCATGTGTTAAGTAATCGTTGAGGTCGGGAGAATTGTCTGAAACTTTTGGTTAATCAGTAGAACGACCTTTAACGGTCGTAAGTCCATATGGATTTGAAACGGAACCGAGTGAATACGTTGTTCATGAAACGGATCGATCATAAATATATCGAATCACCAGATGCCTGCACGAACGGATTGTATAGCGGAGAATGGAGTTTCGTAAGCATATACCCATAGGCTTGATAATCAACATATTTACAATTGGAGATAAAACTCTTAGCATAATGAACAATATGACAGACAGGAAGAGTTTCAGAACAGGTAATACTAGCCCGATACATAAGGGTACTACCACCCAGACACATACAGGTTTCAACAGATAGATAATTAAGGGACCTATTATAAATTCCATGAGATAAACTAATATAACTTGGAGAAAGAAAAGCACTGAGCACATAATTACACAACAAAGTATCCAATGAGCTGCTAACCTAACTAGCCAAATGCATTTTAAGCTAAATGTAGCTTGAGATTCATAGTTTGAGTCGCTCTTTATAATTTTTGCATCAATGACGAAACAAGTGCAGGCGGTAATCATAAGAAGAGCATAGAAGAAAGGATTATACATGTACCTGCTCAACAAAGAAAAGTATGTTTTTTTTGGTGTCTAAACAGCAAAGTAAGCAGAAGCATTAGAACATCTTAATATAATAATATCACTTTTTCGTCAATCCATGCGTGAAGAATTGATGTTGAATGATCACACTCATACTGAATTCCCTGGTTTGTGAACCCACTTGCCAATCCTAAAGCCTGTTCTGGGTGAAAGATATTTGTATCATTTTCATTGTTTTTTAAATTCATTGAGGAATAGTCGAATGACGCAGTCGACAAGTTGTCCAATCCGCGGATTAACTGCAGAATCATTGCTGGGAATACTATCGATATACTTAAACGTTCAACACGTGGAAATAAGTGGTATACTTGTTCAGCGGTATATGCATGATTACTAGAAAAATCGGCGTGTATTTCAAGTGTCCGAATCTGTTCAAAGCGAAAGTTTTTAGTATACTTTACAAAGTTTTGCATGTTGTTCTTAATTGTTAGTCGATTCAGACCAGGCATTTCCTTAATAACAAATGGAGCTATTGACATATCAACTAATGACGACAGAATTAGGTGGTGAACTCGATTTAAATCAACAATCGCAAGGAGATCAGCTCGCTGAATAGGCAAGCTGAGATCCAGTGTTTCAACTCGTGTCAAACGATAGGAAGGAATTACATATGATCCTGACACTGTCAGCTGTGTAATACAATCGTAGTAAAGCTTCATGTGAAGAGCCGTTGAGTGAATGGGTGGTTCAAAAGGTAGAGTTGCGTATGTGTCCGCGAAGTAAGGTACAGAAAATAGACGGTTGTAGCTGTACGCCACGAACCAGCGTTTCTCTTCAAGCCAAAATGAGTTTTGAAACGAGTCGAGGATTTTTTCAACCGAATGAAGCTTTATTACGAAGAGAAAGTTGAACGTTATCAAATGACGAGTCAACATTTGCCAGCGATATCCATCGCCTAAATCATCGCCACCCTGAGCACACAATTCTAGATGTCTTAGGCAAGGAGTACTTAACACTAATCCTTCCAAATGATCCATTGATGTTGGGAAACCTGAAAATAATGCAGAAAGAATCGTTACTTTCATTCTTGAGCACACCGAAGATAGGTGAGAACTACAGTGCTTGAACAATGCTCTTCCTTTGCTCGAATTGATACTGATGTTCAGAGACCGAAACATGTTGAAAGCGATTTCAGTGTAGTTTCTGCGGAATTGAAATGCAAAACAACCAGATGGTTATTTCGATTTCTTATTTAAATCATACCTGAAAACCGAAATTGACTTATTATTTTAATGAAGTCGTATGCACCATCCCTACCATAGCTGCGCAAGTACGAGTAGTACTCGTACTTGCGCAGCCCTCATCCCTACAATTACTGTGTCTCTAAAGAGATTTCATGTCCAAAGATGTGGAGAGTGTGGATGTGGGTGAGAGACATATTCTCACCCACGCCAGCATATCCATACCCACCCACACTCTTTCGTTGCTATAGATATAGTGACTTTGAGGCGACAGTTTCAGGGTTGGCACATGCTATCAGCAAAGGACTACAATGCGAACTATTATAAAATCTAGTCCGCTAGATGAGGAGAGGAACCACGCTGAAGCCACATACGGCTCAATTCTTGGCATTGGCCCTAGTTTGCATAGTACCAATCAGGACTCAAGCTCTCGAGCTCAGGCCGTTTTAGATTCGAGCTTTTCTTAGCTCGAACCGCTTGAAACGCAAGCTTCTCAAATCCAAGCCTGTTCAGTCCCAATTGATTGAGTTTTGAGCATCCGTACCTTACTATCTTCTAGTGTCATGTTTAAAAGTCCAAGTAAGACTTCCATGATTATGAACTCTGCAAAATAATTATATTTTCCCTAAAATGAAGCAGTTAGTACCATTGTTCTCAAGATACTTGCCGTTGATCCGTAACACGAGCCGAACCAGGTGCGGCAGGGACAAAAGAAGTGAAGATGGAGCTAAGTCTTGTTTAACACCAGTATTCAATGACTTTAGATTAGGTGCAGCCAAACAAATATTTTTAAGTTCGCCGAATGTACACTTTGTGAGTTTTAAGTAGACAAGGTGAGGCAATTGCACTGCTTGTAACTGCTTGCCATTCTTAAGCCGTATGCAACGTAGTCGCGATAAAACTTGTGTGTAAGGAAATGGAATAGTAAAATCGCTGTCGAATGTGAACGCACAAAGATGATCGAATTCTGCAAAATACGGGAAGATGGATATCCATGAATCTGGGTTAAGTTGAATCAGTGACAACGATCGAATTTGGGAGAACTGTGTGATTTGAAAGCGGGACAGAAAGAGTTTGCTTTGATTTGGTGTGTCTGAGCTGTCGGAAAGGGTGAGTGCGATGACCTGTTCAGGTGAAATTCGCTGGCAGACAAGATCAAAATGGGTTCTGAGGATTGACTTGAAGTCAAATCGATAGTAGGGATACTTCAGCAGCACATCATTAAGATGTACACTAACACTGGAAAATGCCCAGAGAATTTCATGAGCTGAAAGGTAACCGAATACAGTGTAAAGCAGTTCGATTGGAAGAGTGTCCAGATAACAGCGGTACATGGGAATTAAACAATCTGAGAGCCAAGTTTACTGCGTCGAATAAGTCACATTAGTAATATGTCACCTGCTTCTCTCCAGCTTTATAATGCGAGACGAAAACTGTTGCATGCGCAACGGCATGTACTCTGTAGGAAGAAACAGAAAAGAATGGCGATGCGTGCTAGGATGTAGACAGTTTGATGTAAACATCAAAGTAGTGGATTGCTGTGTGTAACATGTGCTTGTAGTCTATCAAAGAATAGCGAATCTCTAACTGATAAAAGGAAAGTGCAGCAAAGTCAACTTCCTGACAGAGTAATACAGTTGCTGAAGTAGTTTATTTGCAAGTGTGTGTGCGCAGTTGCGGGTATATCCAGGTGTCGTCTATCATAAAGCATCACAGTAGCCAAGCACTCTCTGGTCGGCGAACGATGCACTAATAGGGGATGAGTGTGAGCATGGCTCTGACTCCAGTTCTGGCTGTGGATGTGGCTGTGCGGGTTGGTGTGGGTGTCCCTGCTAAGAAACACCAACGAAAGCTCCGTCTGATCTATGCCCGATGAAGGGTGTGGATGTGGGCGTGGGTGTGGGCGTAGGTGTTAATGCCGATATGAATAGAGAAGAGAGCTACACTGGCACCCACACCCACACCCACCCTCAAGATAGTTTTCCATTTATGATACCAATAATGTTTATCGTTTCATTTATTTATTTGGTTCAACGAATTTATTTTATACGGAAGGAGTTATTATTGTTTGATATTAAAACGTTGCTGGAGTAAATAACGATTCAATCAATAATAAAGTGAACTAAACTATTTGAAATTAAAGTTTTTTCATGATTAAACTTTTTTTTTCCTTTCGACAATAAAAAAGTGTTGCTATAATCACATTTTAATTAAATCTTTCTTTTCTTAACCATACTCAATACAAATGTTCAACATGGATCAAATTTTTATGACTTGATCGAATCTGGCCGAAGTCAGACTCTCTCGTGTCAACGATTTTTCTCTTTCTCTTGAGAAAGTTAACTTCTCAATTGCTTTTTTTCTTCTTTTCATTTCGTTGTTCCAAAGAAAGAATAGGTTCTTGAGGCTGTGTGTATGGACACTTGTATATAGTTGATCGGCTGTCTTCCACCGATCTACCCAATCTCACATTCACCCACACACAAATGAAGTCATCCATTGAAGCTAGTAATGTACAGTGTCAGTGACCAAATCGAAAAATCCGACACTTTGGGTTATGAGTGTGAATGATTCAGCGTTACACCCAGACCCGCACTTCACCCATACACATATTCATACCCTTAAGAAAGAGTCGAATACGGGATTAACTTTATTTATGTAAGATTAAAATATATTTGCGATGACGATCAGGTTATAAATGAACTAGTTAATAATTATCAGTTAAGTAGATTATTTTCTTGAAAATGATTAAAGAACTTTAATCATTGTGGTTGAATTGTTTTGCAAGAAGTCAAGGCCTTAAAAAAACAAATTATTTACCGATGATAATAAAAACTACTCGTGATTTTATTAGCAGTATTTTTCACTTCGAAAGCTTCTAAAAAATGTTCAGATTTATCGCTATAGTCAATAATCAGTTTTTGTTTCTTTCTATCTTCGGTATATTTTAAAATTATATTAAAATATAGCTTTGAGCTCATTCAATAAAAATTGTGTTTGTTTGAGCCAAGCAATTTTGTTATGTAAAGTGACTTTTTATCAATGTCACACTGCAAAAATGAACATCTATTCATTTGATTAATGGCAAATATTTATCTTTGCTAGATATAGAGATCATTTTTTGAATGTGTACTGTATAAGAATCAGTACAAAAAGTTCACAATCTATCATCACAAGATCCAAATTTTCATGCCCAGCGTATTCGCGATTTTCCAACGTCTTTAGTACGGTTTTTTTTCTAGAAAGAAGTCCAATCTAAAGCTTCACAATACAGTTATGTAGATTGAGAAAATGAATGTTTTCCAAATCCAGATTCATCCTGTCAAAAATTGAGTTCCCTCTTGTTGAATACAGTCTTTAATACGAGTTCAAAGTACATCAAAGACAGACACAGATACGTAGTCATTCTTTATATACTATACATTAAATACCAGTGTACCATTAGTTCTTAGCATATATCAAAATAAGTGATCCCTAAGAAATTTTATTTTCTTTCAAGGAGTGACAAATACAAATGGTTACTAATTTTCAAAATTTATATGTCAAAATTTTCAAACTTTTAATAACTAAAAATAATGAGAGACATTGAGTTGAAGTTATCGTACTAAGTATCCTTTGCAATCTAATTAAAAACAAATATCTATTGTAACACATGAAATATCATATAGTACATATGATTCTAAAAAAATTTTAAGAAAGCAGATATCAGACATTTACTTTCAATATCGACTATGAACATCATTATCAAAGAATGAAATCAATATAATTCTGTGCACTTACAAAATTGATCCTAACATAAAAATCCGAGCGCATTTCTTGTGTGCATATTATGATTCAGTAATTTATACAGTATCATTTGACATACGTTGTCCTCGATTGATTTGCTATATTTTTTTACCTTGATGGTTATCACTGAAAAGAGCTACTTATAGGATAGTAAAAAGTAAATAATTGGTGGAGACAAAAGTTCGTCTATATTGTCGAGTTTGTTAAGTATTTCTAAAATTATTAGCACTTATCGTATTCTAATATGATGTTAGAATTCATTGACTTCCTTTTTATGACGGATTCGAATAGAATAATATTAAAGAACATCTGTACAAGAATATAAAGAAGACAGAAAAAAAAAGTGCTTTTAACACACATATATTGTAGCTGATCAAAAACATTTAGAGATGAAAATAGAAAAGGAAAGAAATAGTTTTAACATATATATACGTATATCAGCTAATCGAGGGCATTAAGTAACAATATCTTCTATCTGCACCAGATATCACTCATTGTCACTTGTTTCATATGTGATATGTGATCTTTGTTTTCACTACTATATAAAATACTATCAAGTACACACTAAGTATCAGGTCTTTTAGAAAAAAGTTATTGTCATTAAATCGATCAACGATCATGCAATTAATATATCACTTCAGTAAATAGATTCTATCGTTTTATCTATTAAATTTATAATTATAAGTTGTACGGAATAGAACTATATTTTAATGAATCCAAAGAGAACAAACAGTATGTCGAATTTCATGTCTTTAAGTTAGAAGATTTTTCTTGAGATTTTAGATATAAATAATTATTGTATTTTCGTAATTGAAAATGTCTAAATGTTTACCCATTATGGATGATAAAACAATATCAGAAATTATTCTAAAAAACGTAGCAGCTGCATCACAAGTGAACATGCAAATGTCTAACATTCTAAATTTAAAACAAATACGATTATTGAAGACCAACAAGGATAAATATAATTATGAACCTTGTTTATCTTTTTTTCTATCTTGAGAATGTGGATGTAGATGTAAGTGTTGTTGAGTGTGGATGTAGCCTAAGGAAAGAGTCACACTCAAAACCACAACCACACCCACTTACATTCACACTCCACATCCATACCCACACCAAGCCTATATGTGCACTATACGAAGAACAAAAAAAACATTCGATGGTATGGTTATACGTCATTATCAAATAGTGCTAAAAATGTAATTGCACGATGTCAGAAATATGCAACATAAAGTAAATTCTGTCACTTTTGATAGTCTTTCTTTACACATTGCCAATTATGTATTTTCTCGCTGCTGTTAAAGCATTAAAATTTATATCGAAAAACCCAAACTATGAAATGTATTAGTATTTTTGACTCATCCGACATACTTCTATTTTGTATCATAGTAAATTAAATGTTTTCTACTAAAACTTTCTGTATACTATTTCTAATTAAGGATTTTTACTCTTTTGTAATAAATAACTCACTTCAGAATCATATTCAAATAAAAAAGTTGAAATACTTCTTGTTTATTGAATTCAATCTAACATGATAAATAAAGCATAAATGCATTTTGAAAGATCGAATTCTTCAAATTTTATTTTTCAGAAAAATCATCTCATTCTATAAAATATGTTTTGTTTATATACTAGGAAATGAAGATATGCATTAGAATATTTCAAAAACATCTAGTTGTATAGTAATTCAGGCCGGATTTGTAACTGGTAAGGTTTTTTCTTATCGGTACCGGTACCGATTTAAACTGTCAAATCTGACTGGTTGGTCTAACAGCATAACTGGTTTTCCTATTTTGTTACCGTAAAAAATTCAAATCAAACTCTCAATTAGTAAATATTCGTTTCTTAATTACTACAGTAATGGCGTAGGAGTCCTGCTTCACTACTAATGTGTTTTTCACTTTTTACTTCTATAATTTTTGTTTCTCATCACACGTATTGATGAACAGAAAACTTCATAGGACTATGTAATCTATGTGACAATCATGCCATTTAACTCACGATATACCATCTAGATGAATACTTAATTACAATATTAGAATTGTCGGAAAGTCATTTCACTTTGCGAAGCATTTTGTTTTAGATTTAGATCCAAACTTCTAGCTTTATCAAAGATTACTCTACCGAGTTATGAGAATCATTCGAATAACTTTTCAACAGAATCTTGTGAGATTCGTATAAGACGGCAATACAAAAATCACCTTTCTGATAGATTTTCTACGAAGAAATGGAGGGTGGGTGTGGGTATTTGTTCTTTTCTCATCCATCCACACACACACATACCCTCAAAATACGCATGACGGCTTTGTGAGCACTGTGTGATCGTATGATGCAAGGATGAGAGTGCGGATATGAGTGATAGTATAGGTTTCAGTGTTGCCATCAGTGATACAGTTTCTTTCGAAATTTAGGTACCTTGTTATGTACATATCTTTCACACACTCAAAACAATATGTTCGAGCAAAAAATAGATTTTGATTGTAAAACGGAGTTTTTTTAGGAACCAAACTATGAAGACCAAACTGCTCAATCTATCGTGATGCTCGGAATCAATATAGTCGATTACCAATAATCTACTAGTTTTCGAATAAAAACTGACTGCATAGTTTGCCACCCTTCATTTCAATTCGTTCTCGGTAGAGTCTGCTAAACATCCTCTCTGAAAAGCCTCTCAGAAACCATCTGCTGCCAATACAGAAACAAAACATTCTCTTTTCCTTTTTTCCTTAATCAAAGTGGTTGCATCTCCACTTTATTATTTTTATTAATATAAAAGAAAATCTTCTTCTATTATTCTTATGTTCCTTAACTTAAAAAAAAATTTTCTTTCTTTTCTTCCCTTAAAAGAAATTCATACATGCAGCGTTCATTGTTTTCTTTTTTAAATTTGAATAAAGCATTTATTCCTTCGATTGAATGCAAATATTATTGCCACTAAAAGAAAATTTGAAAATGATGCGAATCCTTCAATACGAAAAAACAATTATCACGTCAATATTCACAAAAAATTTCATAAAACAATCAGAATATTTTCCACCAGTTTCAAATCTACAAAAATAGCAGTATAAAACCATACAGTTCATACTACTGACGATAGTTTCATTGACTTTGAAAGGAGTGAATATCATTCTCAATGACAGACACGTATATACTAAATAAATAGAGAATGAACTTATTGATAATGATGCATATTGGTTTTTAATCAGGAAAAAAGCCGGAGACTAAATAATTGACCATGATCATAATACATAATTTTCAGAATTAACCTAATAGTGACATGTAATTTTTAGAATAATTGTCTTATTTTACTCAAGCTTTCATTTCGACTACAAAATAATATTCGTAGTTTCAAATAATTTTTATGCAACCTAAAGCAGAAAGATTTTTGGATGTATATGACGTCAAAGCAATATTATCATAAAAAGAAAAAAAAGAATTTGAATGTAAAGAAAGAATTGAATTTTAATTACCCATTAAAAACCTGAGTTATTGCCTGCAGAATTCACAAACACTTAACATTGTTTTTTTCTCTCAGCAGTTGGCTAATATAAATGGTTGAATGACAGATGTAGAATATAACTCGAAACAGAATGTGTCTGTATCGTCCAGTAACCAGTAATCATTTTAGTTTGAAAAAGGTGAACAGTTAGATTTCCCAGCTCTTATTGTGTATTTTTCATATTGCCTATTTCTAGTATTTTTTCCTGATGTCAACACTTACTTCTTACCAATACTGGGACTCTTTTTTTGTTAATTCCACACGATAGTACAGATGTGTAGTCTGTATAACTAACTTGATGCTTTATTCATTCTTTTTCTTACTAGGTGAGTGTTTAAAAATCTGAAAAAAAGAATAGAGAGAGTAGGTGTTTTGAAACTATCTCAGCAATAAAAATAAAATTTTCTAAAAGTAATAACATATTCTGAAAGCTCGTGAAGTTTTCTATTTGTTTGTATAACTAGATTTTAGTTGAGTCCTATTCATTATCACAGTAAATTAAATAAAACTGCGGCATCTACATATCGAGATTTTCACACACTTCATTTTTGTCATTATGACGAAGTTTAGTATTTTAAAGTGTTTGTGATCATTATGTTGTCTAATTAAATAATCAACTTTTGCCTTGGACTTATGAAATAAAATTTCTATGATACATAAGTGCAAAATTAGTTTTAAACAATGCAGAATGATAGAAAATTCCAAGCTGTACCAAAATCTATGACTATTTTTAAAAAGATCTTCATACAAGCATAGTATTCTCAAGCTTCCTTTTGTATACATGAACAAAAAAAAATATCACTGAATGTTCAGGATAATAAAGAATTTCATACTCCATCGGAATCTACACTTGGTTTTTTTAAACAAGACAATGATGACAATGACAAAACTAAGTCTGTGAGAATCTCAATATGTGGATGCCTTAGTTTTATTCAATTTATTTTAGTAATGAATAGGACTCAACTATAACCTAATATTACGAACTGATAGAAAACTCCATCAACTTTCAGATTCTGGAATTGCTTTTAAAGAAGTATATTTTTATTGCGGATATATACTCAAAATTCACATTCTAACTAGTTTTTCTTTTAGGTTTGTGTATTGAGTATTGAAGCTTTTCGAATGCAGATTTTCTTTGAATGTTAGTAAAGTTTTCAACAAATTCCGTAAATAGTAGAAACTTATCTTTGCAATCAATAAGCACAAATTCTTCTAACATTTAGATTACAATAAACAGCTAACTGTGCAGTACACTTAGATATTTATTTTCTGCGCTTATAATTATATCAGACATTTTTCTGGTGTTTTTTTTTAGAGTTTTATGCCAGCGAAACCAGTCTAAGTTTGTATTATTGGAAGAAGTTACATTTGTAAATTTTTTCGACACTTTAATTATCGTGCTCAATATAGAATCTATTCTAAGTTTGCAATACGGCACAGTTGTCTATTAACATTAGGCTGAAAAAGTTGAAAGACTGTCTTGAGGGTGTATTTTTTTAATGTTGTTTCAATAGAAAGATTTTCAAGTTAGAATATGTAGATAAATTCTCGATTCAAATATTCAATCAAGTCGGTGAGAAAAACTCTTTTTTATCAAGAATCAAAATGAATGTTGCCAAAAAAGCTCTTTAAAAATTACTGAGCGCATTTAATTACTGAAGCTATATGCCAGCTGTCAGAAGACTAAAAGAAAATTGTATGTCTGAAATTAGCAAACATCTTTACTTGGGGAAAAAAACTACAGTAGACTATATGCTGTCATATGGAATAATAGATTCTTAAGTATTTGTCTGGAGAATTTTTTTAAAATAAGAATCGAGCAAAACAGTATCAGCGAAAAAAAATTAATATATACTATTGCAACAATTTTTCTTTCATAGAAATTCAAGAGAAAAAAGTAGATATTATTAGTTCTAAAATACGGAGAAATATCAGCAGTATAGCAAAATATACAGAAGTACAAAAATGTGTTTTTGTTCATTGTAGGAAATTTTTTATGCATTATAAATAGATATAGTTATATTCTACATTTAAACCAAAGTTCGGGTAATGTACTTGATGATAGTCGTCTTAATATCGTTGAATCTTGATTTATTGAAAAGTCTTGTTTGTAAACAAAGAATAACTAAGAGTAATTTATCAATTTTTAAAATAATTCTTTCACACTGACCAGTTATTTCATCTTTTAAGAACATATCTGTACTTTGTATCTTTTTTTTGGCAACAGTGACTAAAACATATATAAAGATTTCTTCGCTATAAAGTAGCATTTTCAAATCTACAACAGTTTGCAAAAGTTACGTGATCAGCAATCAAACCAATGAAAACTCCTTGAAACGTATGAGACACTTTTCGTTAATCTTTCTTCTGAAAAACATATAGAATTAAACTGAAACGATCCTGTTATACTGCATTCTTTTCCATTGCTTCGATGGCGATTTTCAGTTTATAGAATAGGTTATAGGAATGGAGCATGTCCAAACTAGTTTAACATATTAAAATTTCAGAAGCTGATATATTACTTCAGTATACTGTTAAAATTTATTATTATCTTATGCTCAAAAATACTGTAGTAGTATTGAACGAATTATGCACAATCTAGTATCACACATCTACACTCTCGAAAGACTTAGTCTTCACTGGTACAAAACGATGATTCGAGAAAAAAAAAGCTTTCGAAAAGGTATTTCTATGCGAACGAAAGACTTTCACACTGAAACCATATTTTTTAAACAGAACACACATCGACGACCGCTCGTAGTTAAGTAATCAACATTTATGTCGTATGACTGCACTTCACAATTTCTAGATGCACGTTCGTAAGAAAATTAATAGTTCACTGGAAAATATTTTCATAGAGACTAACGAATGAAAGAAATTTTTAACATCAAATACCGATTTTGAAATTCTCTGACAATAGAAACTACCAATCTAATGCGTGATACTCTTCAGATTTGCATCATTCAAGAACTCGAGTAACTTCAATCGGACTGATTCACAAATGGAACTACTGAATATTTAAGGTAGCTTATCTCGTGTAACTTTTTTCAGATATTCATTATGCTTATCTAGAGTAAATCGATGGAAAGTGTTAAAGATAAATTTCGTGCGTTGGCCCAATTGAATTTGTTTACTGACGAGAACACAAGAAACGAAAATAATGAACAAGTAGTGCATGATCAGATACTTGCTACACGTATCTATCTGATTTTGAAGAGTATGGCACTATCCGTTCTCATCATATTCGCCTGCTTGGCTAAAGTTACAATCTCCATGACAACACCAACGCCTTCGCAAGCTACCTACGAGCAATTGTTAGCTACTTATCCAAATACGTTGTCATGTCCATGCAAACAAAGTGCTGTACCATACGCTGATTTTCTCTCGATAAATGCTACCATGCATCCGGTAAGAGCTTCGATACCTATAAAAAGATCGAAATTTTTCATCAGCTACAAAACTTCTAGACTTCTTGGTGTATAAATGGCTGACTAATTTTTCTAGAGAGTAAAAAACATAATAAAAGGACAGGGACTGCTTTGTAAACGAAATGGTTTTAAATAAAATCACTTCGAAAAACTACTCCAAATTCATTTTCGCACTTTCCACTATAAATATTAATTATTCTCGACTCATACAGACCATTTAGAGTCACCACTTTTTAGAATACCCAACCTGCTGCGCTTCAAGTTTGCGTACACTGTTCCAAGCCTAACGGAAACCAGGGCTTGCGTGGTATAGTTCACAGAATGTGGATTATCGGACATGATACCGTCGTTATTTTTTTGAGCACACATTGAGCCTTTAGAAAGCAAAAGAATGATCACAAATTATGACGGAAAATCTGTTGTGCGCAAGAAATTTTAAGAACCACAAAATCAAAGACCCGTGAGAAAATCGATCTTTGTTATACTTTGCAAACCTGATTCTTAACACATCATATCAGTGTATGTTGATGTGGACATAGGTACTGCTTTCGGTTTTCTCCATTTATAACATTGATATCAATACACCCGCATACCTACGTCCCCGCTTGCCCCCGCCAACATTTTCGGCATCTGCAGTCATGAGAATTAGTAGATATGTAGTCAGTAGTCGAAAGAGTTGGAATTCAAACGAGCGCTAAGAAAATGTTCAGGATATTTTTCTTTCACAAGGCATCCAACATTCACAGTCCGGTGATCACCACAAAAAGCGTAAACATAAAACTTGAAATTCATTTTTGTGTAAAACCTAAGAGTAAACGACATATCGCAACGTCTCCTATTCTGAGTCTTCAATCTTCTTGATTTCGAAAAAAACACTGCAAAACTCGCTCCTCATCTAAAATCTTCTTTGAAGAATTTTTCCTGCGTCATAGACCCCTTATCAAAATCCTGCTCACATAGAATATACTTTCTCCAGATCTCTCCTTCAGGAATGGCTCCATTTCATGTCTTACTCTCTTAAAGCTCTTCGCATCATACTCTTCCCTGTCCCTCCGATATAACCTACTCCCACATCTCTACACGAAATACCATCTCTTACACTGATTTTAAATCACCAAACTAGCCATACCCTTATTCTATCAGCTTTGCCTATGCTTTTCCTTCATACGCTTTACCAATTTCCTGAAACAGTATCTACAACCAGGATGTTTTTAAGTACTAATTTGCGACTAGTTCGGTAACTCTCTCTTGCCAAACTAAGATTACCGCAATCCCTGTCAACTTATCAAAATTTTAGAGGATAATTGCGTGCAACATACTATTCAGATCATTAGCTTTTTTTTGAGAATTTATGATCATCTTGTAGCACTCAAAAAGCTGTATCTAGACAAAAAAATGTTGATGGTTTCATGTACGATAGTTGACATTCGGTGAACCAAACTATACGGATCTCATGTTTTCCGATAGATTTTTGATACTATGGTCTGTGAAATTTTTTGAACACAGCATATTTTTCTTTATAATTTACGATCATTTTCTATCTCTCTAGACGCTATAGCTGTACACAAAAAAAAATGATACTCCTACCATCGATTTTAATTTTAATCCGATTAACGTCACTATAGATGTCCATCGTAGGCAAACTTCAAGTGCAGCTGGTTGGATATACTGAAAAGTGGTAGCTGTAAATGGTCTGGATAAGTCGAGAATAACTAATGCCCATAATTGAAAGTGCGAAAATGAAGTTGGAATAGTTTTTTTTATGTGTTTTTTATTTAGAGTCATTTTTTATACAAAACGTCCGCCGTCCTTTGAAACTCACTAAAGATAGATAACTGAAGTTAGTTTTGACTTGTGTTGAATTTTTAATGGTTGTATGGAGCAAGACATCTTGAAGTCAAAACTCTATATGTATCTATATATATTTGCCTGCGCAACTTAATTGCTTTTACTTATTGTTTTATTGTGACATGACGAGCTATTGGAACGAAAAACTATGACTAAACATTTTTTAACAGATTGTATATGTAATGTCTTGAAGATGAAATGTTCCAAATAGTAAAAAATAGCTTTTTTTAATATTTCTGGTGTGCACACTGTCTTAAGCTATCTATCTGTAAGATTCTCTGTCTCTTTTGCTATTTGATAACTATGCAACTTATATTATCGACAAAAAGCTATTTTATCGATGACTTTGTGGAACTCATATATAATTTCGAAAATAATGAATACTAGCTTAAGTTCAAGGTTTTTTGTATCCTTCCCGCCTATAACAGAAAGGCTCCCATGACAGACAATGGAAACTTTGCCAACGGGATGCGCTAACAAGCTTTTGCACGCTGTTTATTGATCTGCTGGTATGGTTTCACTAGCAGATAAATTACTTTTATGGGAAACTTAGATACACTGTTGCTCGTTTCTCATGTGTTGAGAGAGTGCCTTGTTAGCATAAAATCTATACATAATTTAATTTCTCTTTGCTTTAGGGAATTAAATATTATATTTAAAGTTTCTTGAAAAGTACAGGTAGCCAGAAGAAAGCGAACTAAAACTTAATTGAACTTGACGTAAGCTTTTTGTGAAACACAACTTAACTTGTGTTTTGAAAGTTTATCTCTGATTTCTCCTTTTTGAAAACCTAAGACGTATCTTTTTCGATCAAAACAATCAATTTTACTTTTTCCCTAATCAGAAACATAGTGCTTGTTCCTCTGCATGAGGTAATATCATTTCAAACCTCAACCAAAAGCTCGTGATACAGAGATTGGTCGGTCTACTAGTAACGAATCATCTATTGACAATCGAGTGTACTTACAGAAAGAATAATTTAAATATTACGTATTAGACTTAACACGTGACAAACTTGATATACCAAGTTGTATCACATATCTGATACAGAGGCAAAACAGTCTGCGATATTAACAACTAGTACTGGTGCTCATCTAAAAGAATGGAGCAGAACAGTATATTGCTTATCAATAGATCTACGAGTTCGATCTTTGATATCATAGAAATGTAAAATTACAAAAGTCGCAGCAAGATTATACGAAAATGAAGCATCTTGTGTACATAACAATTTAAATGAAGAAAAGCAAGATTTTTGACCAAAATACTGCGAATTAAAGAGAGGAATAATGTAATAGTTATCTATTAATTAGCATCGATATTCAAGTTTTAACGTTTAAAATCATTTGAACATGATAGCGTTCGTTGCTTTGTAAGAACTTATATTGATTTGATAATATGTTAGAATAGAAGACAATAGAAAAAAGGTTATCTGTTGTGTTTAGATCACAGAGAATAAATTTACTTGTTTGCTTCAATAATAATATTCTAATTACTCTTTTAATATTTTTGCTTGGATCAAATGATGCAGATTTCTCTATGAAGCTGTTAAAAGAGTTTTTTGATCCGAGAAAAATCAATCGTTCTTGTTGAAATTCAATCTCAGGACTTTAGATAACTCAATCTTTCTTTTGTCTAGATAGAGAAGAAGTTGCTAAAATTCTCGAATGTACACTCTTCACGTTTTTGACTTTTCAAAAAATTCGATTTCAAAGAGAAACCATTCATTGTTTTAGAGACTCGTTAACCACCAAGGCAGATACTTTTTAGAAACAATTAGTTAGACTGGGACCACCAAGTTTTGTTCTTTCTGATTACTAATGATATGTGCGTATAAAAGTAGAAAACTTAATGCAGCTTCTATATGTATGAATATTGTAGAAACCTTAATTAAACATGAAGCTGATGTCTGAATGCGAGCACTATTATATGTCGATATTCTACAACAGTATTATATTCTATATAGAATAAACTTTCAAGATAACCGGATTAAACAATATCTGCAGCTTTATAAATACTCTTTATGTAATAGATGTTATCTTGATATTTTCATTGTAGTTATATCAGGTGTTTCCAATGTTCACTACTCCAAAAAGTGGAAACGAGGCATAAATATAAACGTTTTAAATGGAGCAAGAAAACATAAGAAAGAAGCATTGATGTTACGCTTATAAATACCTTTAGTCTAATAATAAACAGTTACGTCTGATAGAGTTGCATATGTGAAATCAAATACTAACATACTATCAATGTATCAGTTCTCCATAGAGTCGTCGATGTTCTTGTATATGGTTGATCTTTTTTTTTCTTAGATATGCACTAGTGATTTGATATCATCTAAATGGATTGAGTCATTATTCAATGCAGATACCGTGCGTTTGACGCCTCTCGATTTTCGTCTCGTCGCTGCATCCCAATTTCGTTTACTGGCTTCTATGTGCTTGCTTTCAATGCCATTGGCTAAGGAAGTTCAAACCACCTTTATAGAAAGCCGACTTGTTACTACTAGTGTTCTGCTACCTGATTCATTTAATGTACAAGCCAATGCGCTCATGGAAAAGTTCAATACAATGTTAACACGATCTCTTCTAACATCTAGTTCGGCACAGATTCTTAGCAAAATAGCTCGTCTCAGTGGTATTCATTCGGCTCTAAACATAAACTCATTCCAAACAAATGTACCAGGCTCGAATATCTATAAAAGTATCAATAATTTTTATCCTCGTTATGACAATGTCTCATACAGTAACGTAAGTATTTCGAAAATAGAAAATTATACTTTCATGAAATCTCAAACAATTGTTTAAGGCTTATCAATGAAAATGTATAATGAAACATTGCATGACTTAGAATAAATTAACGTTACTAAACTAAGTAATTAATGAATTTTTCAAATGTTCAACAGTTTACTTTACTAAGCGTTACCTTAATAAAAAAGAGTAATAAAATAACCAAAAACAGTGGATTGATGGGTGTGGGTGTGGGTGTGAATGATGCAAATACCCACACCCACACCCACACCCACACCCACACCCACACCCACACCCACACCCACACCCACACCCACACCCACACCCACACCCACACCCACACCCACACCCTCAAACAAGAAAATAGCTGCAAGCTCATATAGGAATCAGTTAACTTATTGAATACACGAAATATACATGGAGACCATATGATATCTTTTCTGAGAATATCCCGGAAACTCGATTATATCTGAGGGTATAAGATATAGAGATATATAGGTACAAGAGGTATATGGGGTATATAAGATATAGGCATGATTTGCCGAATTCGAGTTCGAGTATCAATGGAGAGCTAATTGATTATTATAGCTTCGAATATAAATGAAGAAAAAGGCCGTCATGTTAAATTAGCAAAAGTAGCAAAAGATAAATTTTTATATAATTTATAATTTATAAGTTTCGAAGGCACCTATGTTACTGTCGGAAAAAAGCATAAGATCAATTTAATATAAATTAGAATTTATAAAGTTCGAAGACAGTCATGTCAAAATAGCAAAACAAGATGTATTTCAAACTTGAATTCAATAAAACTTTCAAGTTTCAAATCGAAATCACTTGAAAGAATCACGACTGTCAAAACTCAACGTGCACACGTCATTGCAACGAGTGAAGATGCGACGAAAGGAATTCCGCGAAGGCGTAGGACGTCTTTAGAGAGATTTCGGAAAAACGAAGTTAAATACCAACCTAGAGGACATTGAACACATTGGAGATATAGACGATAGAGGAGACATTGATTAAGTAGTGCAGATAATCTTTATACAGTGATTGGTTTTGAATAGTAATTCATTCAGATATGTGCATTCAATTTATCGACCCTTATTCGAAAACGTTAATCATACGAAATAAATAATTGTTTACTAAGTCTCCTACCTCTATGTACCTTCTATAACTGTTTATCTCCTATACCTCCCATAACCTCAACAACTCCAATAAACCTTATATACCCTATAACTTCTATAACACCTTCACCTCATATATCTATATATATATTTATACCTCTTCCCTTAGAACATAACTGAGTTTTCTGAGACAGTCTCCGAAGAGATGTAATCGTGGGCACTGCTGTAAAATCTAGAAATCTATAGAGGACACTAATCTAATATTACTCCCATCCTTTGAACAATGTCATGAGGAGGTGTTAATATTTCGACTGCTCTACGTAACTCGTTTTGAAATAAGATGAATCAACGCACTTCTAAAATTTTCAAGAATCTAAAAAGTTCACCAAAAAACTTCTATTATGTGGCATTGTTTTTCAAAGGTTCAACATGAAAAAAAAGTTCTTCAATATGCTTTGAGGTCTTCAGACGCTTAAAGTCATGTTGAAGTTTTCGAATGGATTTCAAGTTTTTCGTGCTGCCATATTAGGCTTGAAAAAAAATTTCATTTTAATATCTTGCAATTTAAATAACTTTATTATGATAAAACTAATAAAAGTTTTCAAAACATTTTAAAAAATGTTTCAAAACGAAAACTCTTCTGATAGGAGAAAAGTCTTTTTTATATCAAATAAACAATTGAAATGCTCTTTTCATCTGGCTGCAAACAGCTTTGCAATCTATGAATCTCACGTGAACCTTTTTCAAATAGTGTAATTGTGTGCATACCGTTTCCAGTCTTGATGAAAAATTGTTCTTTCATAAGTGCTTATTCACATTGAATTATAGGATTCACAATCAAACTTTGCACTCTGCAATTCAATCAACTTGGTCATATACAAAGCAGCAATTTACGAATGGGCTTCAGAACAAAGACCTATTTCGCAGCTTATGACGCCAAACCCACCACCGGTCTATGTTGTCCCTGGAATGCATATAGGATGTGTGACAGACATTGCTATTTTGTCATCTACTCTCGAATGCTTCTACAATGCTACTTGTCTCAATACTACAGCTAGCTGGATCTCGAGTCTTCCAGCCACCGCCTGGCCAAAACCACTGATTACATCACCATCATCTCGCCATGGGCCTAAGTCTTTGATTGCGAACATTGTTGAAGAACGACTTGTAGACGAATGGCATGCAGCTAGTAATTTCTCCTCTTATTATGCAAGGTGCGCTCCAGTTGTATGCACTTACTCATTCACCAAGTACAACAACTTTCTCTATGTGCTTACTGTGCTGATCAGTTACTATGGAGGTCTCACTTTTGCTCTACGCACTGCATCACCATTTATCATCCGCATCATTCGACTTGTTCAGGCACGTCTCAGAACGATGAAGCAACAACATATTTTACGTCAGAGATCACAGTCAGGTATAATGCTGAAGGATTCGCTTGATGCATTTCATATTTGAATTATTTTCAGTCAAGAGCCATGTCAATAACCTCAGAATCTCGATCATTGATACTACTGATTTGAGTGAAGATATTAGCAATACGCAAACCACGCATTCAAGTATTTTGCTTTAGGATTTAATATCCTCTGTTTTAGATCTAATTTCTTAGATTGGCATAACAAAATGCGATTTTTACTCACCAAACTCAAAACTATTGTGCTTACACTGAATTTATTCGAAGTATGTAGACAAAAAACAAAGCCGGTGTATTCAACATATGTTGTTTAAGTGTTTTGTGCATCGAAGTTTGCACATATTTCCACGGACCCCGCTGGATCGACAGGAAAAAACTTCTTTCTCCTTCTCATCTTTTGTTGGACGATTTCTCCAAGAGTCTCTAAAGAAGGAAAAATAGTAGAACACATTTTTCTACTTCTCAGAAGTGGTGATTTGGGTATCCTTTTAGCTGCAAACTGCTTTTATTTAAAACTAGGACTAGTTGCTCAATGTAACCGAATACTAACCAAGGTTAAGAGTGTTCTATCAAAAAGATTCGGTGACTCTTTGATGATTAGAGATTTTACTAAGGAGTAAACTTCTAGAGATCTGTGAACACCACTTCTAAGCTCATAGTGTTACTACAATTAGAGGATGATAAGACTAGTGTGAGTCTATCTCGTTTTTCTTTCGTAGATTGATGACAGTAAGTGTGTCAATAGGCACTATCATAGATATACATATACATGTATGTGTGCATATGTTTATACGTTAAACAGGGATGATTTTATCCATTTGGCTGGCATCCTTAGTTTACATTGTGCTAGTGTAATGTAATTAGTGTGATTGACTAATTCTTGTTCTTGTTCTGTTCAATAACATCTGCCCTGTTTCTTTTGGTGTAACTTTCATCGTTCTCTCTCACTCTTTGCATATTTTTTTTTCTGCTGTTCTCCCTCCTTCTCTCGTATAACCGTGTGATCTAATGTATCACTATGTAAAGAGAGAGAAAAAGGAAGAACAGGGACAGACTAGAGGATAGAATAGTGAAGATAACATCGATGATATACTGAATATATCGGTAGCACTATTCTTCCAGTTTCTCCATTGTGATCACAATTAGATTTAATGAATAAAAGAAATGTTGCAACCATAACATCATAATTCTATCTATTATCATTTTTCGCTACAGTAAGTTCTATGCCTTCCAAGTTACTGATTCCATACATTATTTCTAGATTGAATGAATACTTTTGATATCCAAAAAGTGTTGGTGCACTTGTTTATGTCTGCAAGAGAACGACAATAGCTACTTGGGTTCGTAGTATTTAAGGTGAAGAGATAAGTTGTATCAAAACTGCACAAAAAAGATTACAATTAAGAGCACTTATGTTATTGTTACAAAAGAACAAGAACATTTATAGTGTGGTCGATGAAGCATAAATTGTGCTATGTTTGTTATAGAGTCACAATACAAAAACCGTCGCTAATATCAGAAAGACCTATAAACACTCGAAGTCTTAGGACTGATAAAACAAAATTAATCAGTCACCAGCATTCTGCTTGTTGCTGAATTAATTATGCACTATCAGATTATTTATGAAGTCTTGAAGAAAATAGTGAGAAAACTGTTTCCCCCCTAGCAATACTTTCTCACAATAATGAAGATCAAATAAATAAATAAGGTCAATCAAAGTACTTTTTTTCTATTGTTCCGCCATTTTGAGTTACATTTTTATTTCAGTTTAGTTGGTTAAATTTTGTTACCAGAAATATACTCTGAGATTAATCACGACAGGAAACTATATCAGTTTCGATCGCTTTGGTATGCTTATATGCTCCGTTTTGTTTCGACACTACTCCATTGATATTTACTTGATAACAAAGTATTAAATAATTAATTCCGCTATGCGTGTTCTTGTCCATCTGAAAGTTCATTGAATAAGATTTCTTTTCCAGTTAAGTTACTACGAAGAAGAAATCCTATGATCATGACTACGTTGTAGATGGCATAAGTGCTTTTAATTGAATTCTTTATCTCAGCTTTTATGTAGAGTTCGAGTTTCATCAATATCCAGAATTTTGGAAATTGTGTTGCAGCTGAATTCCTCCTTATTCCAGAAATCCATCAACTCCGAAATCACTCAGAATTCTGTTTGAAATCATTTTCAAGTCTTCCTAGAGTCGGTTGAGCTTGATCAGTGTCCAGTAGTTCTCTTTTGCTGAATGATGATGAAGCTCCCGGAATTAGGTAGAACTGATTCTGCAGTTTTCAACATTGAGAAATAGGATAACTGCTCTCTAAATATTGCATTTCGGTCTGACGAGGGAAGTACCCGAAGTGATTAATTGGTTTTGAGTTCGAACTCTGTGCACAAGGTAGACCCCAGTAAGATATGAAAAACCCCAAAAAGATAAGGGCCCATGAGCCTCCTCTCAAGACTTATAGCCATTTTACTGAAATTTTAGCCTATAGCATGGTATACGCTAACAAATCGAATGACGATATTTCAGTCTGAAATTTTGTCTACAGATAGGTCTACTTGTAACTAGAATGCCCTGAAATTTTCAGCTAAAAGATATGTTTTCTTCATGAAATATTGAACCTTCAAAGAGACAGGAGCCTCTCACATCTTTCATGAAATATGAGTGATTTTTGGAGATTTGATATCTCATGAAAAAAACATATCTTTTAGCTGAAAATTTCAGGGCATTCTAGTTACAAGTAGACCTATCTGTAGGCAAGATTTCAGACCGAAATATCGTCATTCGATTTGTTAGCGTATACCATGCTATAGGCTAAAATTCCAGTAAAATGGCTATAACTCTGGAGGAAAGGCCTATGGGCCCTTATCCTTTTGAAGTTTTTCATATCTTACTGGGGTCTACCTTATGCACAGAGTTCAAACTCAAAACCGATTAATCACTTCGGGTACCTCCCTCGTGAGAAGCAAACAGGTCAATCAAGATTCTTTTTTCAGACGTCAAAATTTCTTCGATCCAGAAAACTTATATGTAAACAATAACTAGTACTACATAGAATCTAGTACTAAATCAAGGAAAGCAAAATCAGCTATGCACATAATAGCATCATCTTCTGATAAACATGACTAGCATATAGGCTCGAAATTGACATAAAACATTGACAGCTTCATCCGTGAGTCTATGTAAAACCGCCTTCGGTTTATAAAATTAAATTTTCCTCTATGCTAAACAAATGATGACATTCTGATATTCATTCCTGTAAATTATTAGGATATTACATGGATGCAGAAATAAGAGAACAACTTCACCAATCGTCATCTCAAACCGATTATTAGTGATGTCAATGCATCATCGTTGAGAAACCTTGGAAAACTTGAGCTTCTGTCTTTTTCATATGTTAATCGTAATTGTTTATCGTGAACGACACAAAAAAATATTTCTGAAATGAAAGGTTCTCTTCTTCTTTAAGGACGATTTGAAAGAGCGATCGCTCGGCATTCAAACCACTCGTGTTTATATAATTCTTCTTGCAATCGGCGCTATGATATTGGCATCTTACTCATCGCTCACAGTGCGCACACGAAGCATATCGATACCAAACCCATCGCTTGCAACTTTCGAACTTTTGGATGAAGCCTACTCAAAAACTCTCTTTTGTCCTTGTACGAAACTGGTTGTACCATACAGCAAAATTTTCGTCTTTTCAAAACCACTTTTTCATCCGGTAAGTGTTAATAATGTCAAATAATTTTGTGTAGATAACGGCATAGAGTGATTGAAAAGGATGGATAACTGGGAAAAAAATCCTGTCAAAAACAAACATCGAAAGCGACACGCATTAAGAGTTTCAGCAGATTAAAAACGCTGCATTTATCATCTCTTTTCTTCAAGAAACTTCGATGAACGAGGTCATTAACAGTGATGAATTCGATGCGTAAGAAATTTTTTCTGATAGGCTCATGTAATAATACACATTTCACTCTAAGATAGTGCGGCGTTTTTCCAACGTTAAATTTCAGGAAAATAAGTATCCATTATTGGTGAACATTTTCAAAGTAATCAGAGAATTTCGCCAAAGTTCGAAATCCGAAGATACGATAAGATGTCATCTTTTCAACAGATTCAAAAAAGTTAAACACTGAATCCTCCAAACTTAAATTCAGCTGGAGAGTAAATAACGTTTATATGAATTTAAGAGCAACAAAAGACTTCATAAAAATTCTTCCCGTAAAAGCCCTTGATCCATTTTGCAGTAGTTACAAGTAAAAAAAATATGGAGCAGGAATTTTTATTTGAAAACTTCTCACTTTATCATTTTTGACTACTTCTGTTTGTAGGGTGTGGGTGTGGGTGTAGATGTGAGTGAAGTATGGATGCGAGTGTCTATAAAGATAAGACACCCACAGCCACATCCACACCCATCCGCAGCCACACTCACCCACATCTACACCCACACCCTCCAACCAACAGAATGACTTATATAAAGGTTGAACCTAAGCATTTTCTCTTTCTTAATAGTAGCACGAAAATAAAAAGACAAAAATGAAATTGCTCAGAGTACATTCGGGAAATTTTGAACAATAGAAAACCTCATTCTTGAAGCTATACATGCTCAAAATGATAAATTTCAGTTTCTCTCTTCCAACTTTAAAGTGAAATATATTTAGACATTACCAACACAAGTAAAAACAGATGAATAATTCTCAAATCTGTCCACCACTTCAGTAGTTTACACATCTATCTATATAGTAAACTTTTTGAATGGAATAAAACCAGTCTTATCTATAAATACACATTTGCAATCGCTTCTTTTTTCATATATTAGTTGTTCGTCATTAAGTTTAACTGTCGAAAGGATCTTTTCGCTTACTAATCACCTTCATTGCTATATAATCATCATTACAACATCTTCCTAATTATACTTCACAGTCACTTTCATCATCGCTTTCACTTACGTACTAACTATTTCTCAAAATATTATCGCTACCCAAGAAGCATGTAGTTGAGACTTTCGTCCATAATTAGGCTTGCATACGTATAATCACAAAAGTTCGAAAGAAATACGATTTTTTATGGGTATCTTTTTATGTATTTCATGAAAGCTACGCAAGACCAGTATTATGGACCCATGAGTCAGGATTTCAATCTTTCACAACACTCTAAAATTAAATTAATCCTTTTCTAGTTCGATCGGACTCTACATTAAGTAAAGTAGTTTGATCTACGATGATGATCTTCGCAAGTTACATTTTCTATTTAAAAGTCAAAGTGGATAGCACTTTCTTTTTACTACTAGTAAAATTGCAAGAAAAATCATTTTTTTTGCCAAAACTTTATAATGCTGTTCTGATGATAATTTGCATGAATTTCATTTTAAACAGAGAATGATTTTACTTGAGTTGAAGCTAGCTAGTCTACTCTTGTAGGAGTGGATTTACTGCTTGAGTTATACTCTATAGATTCGAAAACAAAGAACTGATTATCTTTCTTAACCAAAGTTTTTTAAAACTAGTCCACATCTTTTTCATCTCTTGTGATATCTCACATAGTGTAACATTTTCAACAAACCTTTTAAGAAGATATGGATTTTCTACAGCCTTTACTCATGACATAGATTTGTACAAGTGCATTTGTGAAATCTGTTTGGATAGATGGCTTTTTCACGATCAATTATGCTAAATCATCAGACAAATACAACTTGCCAGAAAATGATTTTCGCAAAGATGGAATCAATATTTTCTACATGTTAATGATTTTATGTAATTGGGCTAATAATATAATACAAAACGCTGAGTTAATTTTTGCAAAGGAAGAATTCATCAATGCTCAGACGCTTACGCGTAAGTAGAAATGTTTATTTTCCATACATTTCAGAAATACAAAATAAGATATCTAACGTAACTTCATAGATAGAATATTTATTTAGAATTTCTTGTCAACTTCTACTGTTAAGTATAGGATTACGATTAAAAGGCTTACAATCTCATCTTTCTTTTACGAATATGAATTTAGTTAGAGACACTACTCGTGTTCGAAAAGTAATACAATTATTGTATCATTTTTTTTATCCCAAAAGGTAAAGAGTTTAACACTCGCACAAACTCACTTGTGAATTCGTTCCAGCAAGAAACAATTCAAGAAGCTGCATCACTTGTCTCATTGGCACGCTTATCATTAGCAGCAAGTGCAATACAAAGTGGAATAACTTATCAATCAAGGTTCGTAAATGGCAAGTGGTTCGTAAGGTTACACTCTCCAGCTCCAGCAGCATTCAATGTGTGTGCCTGTAGTGTGGCAATGAGCTGTCCCGATCGCATATGGTCTGGAGGTCAGTTGCTGTGCCAATACGGAAACAATTGCACAGCGGGGACAGTCTTATGGAGCATACCTGGTCTTATAAAGTCTTGCACTGTACTCGAGACACTTGCAGGTCATGACTTACGCTGTTTCTTCAATCAAACTTGTATCAACACGATTCTTTTCATGTACAATATTGACATGCCAAACCGTCTTCCTTTGCCAGATGCCACACTTGCCATCACGGCATTAAACAGTTCGAATTTGTTGCGTTCTTCAATTAATGATAGACTCGAGAAAATCTTTGAATACCTTGCAGCTGAAGAATGGAAAATCGGAGGGAATTTCGACGGTTATTATAACAACTGTGCTCCGATTTTTTGCAAGTACACATACACTCGACGGCTGGATATTGTTTATGTAGTTGCAATAATTATCAGTCTTATCGGTGGGCTTGTTGTGACACTAAGACTACTGGTGCCGATTACTATACGTTTCATGTTCTGGATAATGACACAACGACTAAACCAACACTCAAATACGACTGATTTAGAAGCTTTTCCACATCAGGGTGAGTTCCGATTTTTTTCTAATAAACTAATATAGAAAAAACAAATTTGGCAGATAATGAAAACAGTCACAATGGGAAAATTTGACAAAATACTCCAGAATAGAAGTTCATTATTTTTGATAACTAGCCTGATCATATACTTGTGCTGTCACATTTTCTAACAAGGGTATTTTTTTGACATTTTTCACCTTTATAAGTCATTTCAATCATAGTATTTATACAAAAAAGTTGTTAGTGAAATCTCTGTGGGATTGAAATGTAAAGCATCATATAGCTGTTACCAGTAACCACCAGAATATGGTTTTATTCGAACTATGTGCGGATCTATTTTTCATAAACTTTTACTGAGTCTCTCAGAACTGAAAAAATGTAGATTATATACGTGAATGAAAAGTTACCAGTAGAAAATTGATAATTTTGGGTCAACGATATTCGTCAGAATTCATGATAGGTCTGTAGGGTGGCTGTCACGGTCTGCGCAGAGAGAAGAAAAAGAAACCAAATTTGAATCCTCTTTATTTCAACACCCAGGCGAGCAAAAGACAAGTAAAAGGACTAACCTTTTTTGTATTCATGATGCTGAGTCAAATCTAGTCTTTTTCTCAAAACGGCCTCATCTCGACTAGTCTAAACGAAAGAAAAGTGAAGCCGTAGATTAGATTTGAACATGCATACAATACATAACTTACTTATCTCTTACTAGATTGAATCATACGATCAAGTAATCATCTTCTACATGCCAATAGACATTCTAACATGCTATTTAATAGAATTTTACTTCTAATTTTCCTAATTTTAGTATGAATAAAAATTATTTCTCGTAACATCGAAAATTAGTTAAACACGACTGAATAAGATAAAATTAGAGTTTTTTTAAAATATTTTCAGAAAAATGCTTTTGCTCACTGGTATCTAGAGAAGATGTCCTCGTTTTTTGAAAAAAATTAAAATTCCCCAAACAAATTAAAAATATGATAAATTTTAAAAAAATCCTTTTGTATGTCATAGTTTATGCTTAAATAAATATTTAATTTTTGCAAAAAATTCAGTTACACAACATGATTCCCTTTTTAAATTGTATTATCAAAATTTGAACTGAAGATGAAATAAAATTTCCATAATAAAAATATAAAAAATATTTTATAAGCAGCTGCTTTTTATGTTACTGCACATCATTCTAGTTTCAACAAGAATAAGTCTAAAAGAGTTGGCTAAACAATTATGTCGAAGCAATAACATCTGTATGAAGAATTCAGACTAGTCTGGGCCAGAATTAGCACTATTTTCTCAAAAATTAAGTAGTCATGACTGGTGAAAATTAAATCCTCACAGAAACATAATTACTATTGAAGACATTACAGATTACAATAGTCAGATATTGAATATTGTCGGATATAATGTTCGAATCCATCTATTATCCTCTTTTTCTTCTGGTTTTCTTGTCCTGCTGACTAGCCTGAACAGTATTAACTGATAAAACAGATTAGTCATGACACGGTTTGAGCACATCTAGAATAGTCTATCTGCAGGAATTCTTTATGAGCATGACTAGTCTTGATGGGCTGGATATCATCTCACACTAGACTAGACAATAGTGCAGAAATTTTCGGACTAGAAATGTTGGTCATCAACCCTTATTTTTTGCTCGCCTGGACAACTACTTTAGATTGCCTTTCATAATTTTGTTAACGTGACCATGAAAATGTCACTAAAAGCTTATCTCAAACCATAGTTCGGTAAATTTCGAAAATTTGCTACAACGATGCATCGGTGGGCCGTAGAAACGCAGAAAGAAAAAATGTTGAAAGGAAAAATATCGAGATAAAAAATATCGAAAGTTTGAGTAAAACACATGAGAGTGTGGGTGTGTATTCAAAGGACTTTCACATTCATACATACATGCTATATACCCACCCCCGACACACACTTCCACACCCATACCCATCTCAATGAAATCATTGTTTATATTTATATGAATACTGCTGAGTATTCAATAAGTGTACATATCCTATATTTTGTAGTTATTGTTGATTTGTTCAATTTGAAAAGGTATTTATCTGATACAAGCAAGGATTTTTCTTTTTATGACTGAATAAACGAAATCCCTGATGATGGTGGTTGTTTTTTATCTAATGAAGATGAAACAACTGTGGTCATGATAATAGATTTTCAGGTGTATAATATTATATTTCTGACTATATCACTTCTTCTCTATCAGATACCACTCTTCATTGTTACTATTGTTTATAGTGCTAGACCAATAAAAGACTAAGAATACCAATGATAAATTGTAGGGAATTAAAGTCAGCACTTACAGACGACAACATTCTTCGATATTAGCCCAATTTCGGCATTTTCCCCTTTCGACATTCTTCCTTCCTATATTTTTTCTTTCGACATTTTTTCTTTCGGCGTTTCTACAGCCAACCGATGCATCAATACACATTAATTCATTATATAATAATCTTTTTTTCTAGGTTATTCATTTCAGTTCACACTTGTATGGAATAAAGCTCGTGAAGGCATAAGTACAATGAATTTTTTCAAGAAAAAAAGCTCCCTAAGTCGAAATCCAAATGTTCAACAGCTAACTACCATATCAAGTCGTATCTATCTTGTACTTCTCACTACCACTGTGCTACTGCTCTTCATCCTGAAACAATTGACACTGGTGACTGTTTCAGTGAGTGTGAAAGCTCCTTCACTAGCCACCTTCGAACGGCTTCAAACTGATTACCCTGGTACGTTGTTGTGTCCTTGTGAACAAACGATGATCCCTTACGGCACCTTCTATTCAGTTGTGCCTATCTTTCATCAAGTAAGTGCATGAAGAATTAAAGAAATATTCGAAAGAAAATGAAAAGTAATCTACAGAGTGAAGATCAGAAAAGTTTTTCAAGATAAAAGTACTTATCAATAGAAAAGCTTGTCAATATATTACCAAACGGATGCATTTTATGATTATTTGATGTAGAGTATGAAAGTATTACCTAAACTGATGTCCAGTAAAATTTAACCTTAACCCTTTCGAGACGACGTAGGATATTTCCGGCCTGGATTCGAGTATTTCGCAACTGGATTCACCCACAGTTGGGACCAAAACCTAAATTCTACGGACCAAGATAGAACTCGACGAGCTCTATCGAATGCACTATTTACTTTTTCTCAAATTCCATTCCAAAGGGGGCAAAAACCGAAAACACATTCAAAAAAAACAACCAAAAAATTACATCTTCTATGTAAACCGCACCGCGATTCGTCCCAAGCCGGGACCAAAGCTTGAAAACTATACCGAAAGATAGAACTTGATGAGCTGTATCCAATGCTTGTCTCTTTCGATTTTCAAAGTAATTTCATTGCCCCCAAAAACCCTAATATATCTAGAAAACCAGGTTTTTCCTGTAAATCTTGCCCGATTTTCAATTCCACGTGAGACCACAGGCTGAAAATGATATAGATCGATAGAACTCGACGAGCTCTATCGAATGGACACTCTTTTGACCCCATTCCACATTTGGATCCCCTCCAAAAGGGCAAATCCAGGTCAAAATCTGGGTTTCCAGGTATATCGCACCTGGATTCGCTCAAAGTTGGGACCAAAACCGAACCTCTACGGACCAAGATAGATCTTGACGAGCTCTATCTAATGGACACCCTTTTGACCCCATTCCACCTTTGGATCCTCTCTGAATGGGCAAATCCTAGTCAAAATCTGGATTTCTTAGGTATTGGCCCATTCAGAGAGGATCCAAAAGTGGAATGGGGTCAAAAGGGTGTCCATTCGATAGAGCTCGTCGAGATCTATCTTGGTCCGTAGAGATTCGGTTTTGGTCCCAACTGTGGGTGAATCCAGGTGCGAAATACCTGAGAAATCCAGATTTTGACTTGGATTTGCCATTTCAGAGAGGAACCAAAGGTGGAATTGAATCGAAAGGGTATCCATTCGATAGAGCGCGTCGAGATCTATCTTGGTCCGTAGAGATTCGGTTTTGGTCCCAACTGTAGGCGAATCCAGGTGCGGAATACCTAAGAAATCCAGATTTTGACTAGGATTTGCCCATTCAGAGAGGATCCAAAGGTGGAATGGGGTCAAAAGGGTGTCCATTAGATAGAGCTCGTCAAGATCTATCTTGGTCCGTAGAGGTTCGGTTTTGGTCCCAACTTTGAGCGAATCCAGGTGCGATATACCTGGAAACCCAGATTTTGACCTGGATTTGCCCTTTTGGAGGGGATCCAAATGTGGAATGGGGTCAAAAGAGTGTCCATTCGATAGAGCTCGTCGAGTTCTATCGATCTATATCATTTTCAGCCTGTGGTCTCACGTGGAATTGAAAATCGAGCAAGATTTACAGGAAAAACCTGGTTTTCTAGATATATTAGGGTTTTTGGGGGCAATGAAATTACTTTGAAAATCGAAAGAGACAAGCATTGGATACAGCTCATCAAGTTCTATCTTTCGGTATAGTTTTCAAGCTTTGGTCCCGGCTTGGGACGAATCGCGGTGCGGTTTACATAGAAGATGTAATTTTTTGGTTGTTTTTTTTGAATGTGTTTTCGGTTTTTGCCCCCTTTGGAATGGAATTTGAGAAAAAGTAAATAGTGCATTCGATAGAGCTCGTCGAGTTCTATCTTGGTCCGTAGAATTTAGGTTTTGGTCCCAACTGTGGGTGAATCCAGTTGCGAAATACTCGAATCCAGGCCGGAAATATCCTACGTTTCGAGACGATGGGGCCCACCGGTGGGCCCAACTATAGGGTACCTCAAAAGCTCACTTATCGCAGAAAAAGTTAAATATCTCTGCCATATTTTAATTAAAAGGGCTGATTGTTTTACCGCTAATAAAGGAATGTTTATGGCTCATGTTGATAAGAGAAACATTGATAAATATTGTTTCGAAGTAATACAGTTGCTACAAAACAAGAAATAAAACCTTTGGCAAATTATGAAAAAGCAAGATTCGTGTCGCCGCAAAAGGGTTAATTAGGATCGCTTTCATGCCTCTTCTATTATTGAAAAGTGAGCGTAGATGTGAATGAGTACGTGTGACTGTGGATGTGCTTGTATGCGAGTTTCTAGGTCTGAGCTTTGAATTGCCACAATACAACGTAATTCTATATCATTTTCTTAATATCCTAAATTAAAGATATATATAAGTATGAGCTTGGGTATCATTCTTCTATGCCAAATTCATTCAAACGTGTTGTTTGAGAGACGAATGAGTAGTGGAAATTTATGATATCAATATTCTAATGGAAATGGTTTGAGTTTCAGTACTCAAGTTATAGGTATTGCGATATACCGTTTTCTTTTCTACTTTTTCGAAACTTTGATTCATCAATGTATTTGATTCAGTTATAGGTCAAGCAAAAGAAGATTAAAAAAATTAACCAATACATTTTTTCATAAGAATTAGGTTTTCTATTATAAATTTCACATCATTCTCTATAGACCGTTTTTTCATAATGCGAAAGCCTCTTATCATGTGCAAGAATATAAGTAAGTCTATCAATGATTTGTATGTACAGGAAAAGCTTCAATGAGTTTGAATCTTACCTGCATAAATCAATCCAGCATGATAATTATAAAGCAACACACCAAATGTTTTTCGAAAATAAAGGAAATAACTGAAGAAAGCTACATTACTTTTGTCTGAACTTTAAAAACATCACATGGGATTTTTCTACTGTAGTTTATCAATAGAAGACTATGCATCATGTCATTTCTCGAGAGAAACTACACTCTGTCTAGCATAACATGTATTAAATTTTTATCCATTTTCGTTCACATTTGGCGGAAATGAACTCGTGAGTTGAAACCTCTGCATTGACCGTTAGGATCATTCGAAGCATAACAATTTTCGAAATATTTGAAAACATATTTATGTTAATTTAATTTTTTTAGAATTCTACAGAGTATCCAATGAAGAAGTTTAAGGACATAATTTTATCTATAACATCAGATTTTCAATAATTTAAATATTTTGACAACTTTATTGGCGATAAGAGTATGTTTCATCAAGACGTTTCACTCATATGCAAAAGAAAAATTAAGAATACAATTTTTATGGGATAAAAGGATCTGTAGCTGGATGAGAATTCGTTCCGCCTCTTTTAGAAAATTCTACCTAAAAGGAAGCAAGACTAGAAAGTGAACTACGGTTCAAGACTTCATTCAATGCTCTTTAAAAATTAATGTCATATGCCAAAAAGTTCGAAAAAAAGGTATAACACGACAATAAAAGGGGACATTTTAAGTGGACTTTTTCGTTCTGTTATCTGAGCATATCAAATAATAGAGTTGTCAAGCAAAACGAGATCATGATACTTCGACATATTTCCTTTTGAATAAGACTAAAACTGGAAGTAAACGGACACTATATACCTGTTCGTCATACTTGATATTTCTAACAGTGAATAGCAATAAAGAAAGTACTAGTTCGAGTCATTCTCAATGACGATTAGTACTGGTTATATGTGAGAAACGATTACAGAAGTATACATAAAGCTCATATGATACTGCTCACGAGGGAACCGTCCGAAGTGATTAACCGCTTTTGAGCTCATACTTTGAGGACATAGAGGGTACCTCTAGACTAGAACAAACCAAAAAGGATACGTGCCCATGGGCCTCCTTTCCTAAGATATTGAATATTCAAAGTATAAAACAGTATAATGATTTTGAATCAACATTGCAACTATCGAACAAACGAAAAAATGATAAGTGCGAACAGGTTTATGATAAAATAGCCGCATCATCAGCAAATAAACTTCAACTTTTCAGATTCTTCTCTCATCTTTGTCGTTCATGTTAATTCTTCTTACGAGTACCGGATATATTGTAGTGAGTTTTTATACATAGACTAATAATTTCACTTATAACCATGGATTCATAGCAGTGGATAGTATATAGTTAGTTATGGAAGTGGTAAGCTTCAAAAAAATGTTCGAAGCAAAGTGCTTTGCGACAATGACTACATTGAATAAAAGGCGATAAGCGACAAGTCGCAAGCTGACAAACAGTAGCATCGATGTTGAAGCAAATTTCATTGACCGACTGGAAATCACCTGGATTGTGATCAAGGTAACCAGATTCAAACCATGCGTACTTGATCATAGGAACAAATAGAGATGAGGATAACTGATTGTGAATAAGAGAATTTAAGAGGATTATATTATTTCTTTCAGACAAGTTGATAGCAATATCATCGAGCTGAACGTGATCGAAGATGCGTCGAGTGATTACTTTCCATTGTCTATTAAAATAGACATCTAGCGGTTGGATACGAGACGTAGTGTGAGCGGGTATTTCGAGTCGCTTACATCCTTTAATCGCAGAGTAGATGTCCGAATGACGTTGACCGGACCAGTAGTCCGAGAGTAGAAGGAATTTGTTTGGAACTAACTGGCGAAGAACATGATCTCGCCAATACTCGACCAATGATCTAGTCAGTTTTCCAGAAGAACTGCATGTCACCACGACGTTTGAAGCAGAGAACAGTTTACTTTTAATATCTAAAACGTGGACCACCACTAGACAACAAAAGGAAAAAGATAGTCAATTAACTCACTATCGCTCATCTTTCCCTTCGGTTCTTTCAAGCAAAGGAAGACGGGACCGACAAGTTGTCCAGCGAGAGATATCATTGGTTGAATGGTGTAAGAATGTGTTGTGGCGTTTTTTGATCTAACTCGAGCTAAAGTAACGTTTTCGCCTTGATGTGAGAGTGTTCGAGTCGAGTGCATTTCAAGTTCAAGACCAATCTGATCAGTATTGAGGATTTCTTCAGGCGCATAGTGACTCATTTCGTGCTTCACATTTGCCACAAACGAATCGGCAGAGGCAGCGATAGTGGCAGAATCATCCATCTGATGACGAGTGACTAATTTTGTAATTTTTCTTGAACAAATACGGTGGCGATGTTTAAAGACTCGCAGCCAGTGTTCGGATGCTTGAAAGTTAAGAACTGAATCTTCAGTAGCTTTTTGAAGTGCCCATCGTCTCAAATCATGATCGTGCACAGAAAGAACACGCTCTCGAGCTTCTTCAAACTTGTCGTAAACAAAATCGTCGATGATCTGCAGCTTCTCTCGTTTTGTACCATGGTGCTCAATATAATGGCGAAAACGAGAAATATACTGTTGATGAGGAATAGATCTGAATCGATGTTTTGTCGACTTCCATGTATGCCTCTTTCGTCCAGCCGAATCGCGGCAATCGTAAAAGTCGACTACTTTTTTCATGAAATCCAGACTGAAGTTCTCATTAGTCTGCAATTGGTCATCTTCTTCAGTCTCTTCAAAGTCAGGGTCGAGACTTTCATCTTCCGAACAAATAAACTCTTCGTCATCGTTGTCATCGTCGTAATCGAGAGTCGTTTCTAATTCAACTTCGTAGGAGGTACAGCTAGAAACATTGTCAATTACCTTCAGCAGATAATCGGCTAATTCTTCTTCGTGTGGATTTGCTCTTAATCGTCGACGATCTGGATCTTGTCTTTCAGTAATTCGATCGACCAATAGCTTCGTGATTCTTGTAGGATCAATCATCGTTTTGACTCTACATCAAAGTTAAGAACGAACTACTAAACAATCATACTTCACTCTGACGACGAGTATCACACCATGCTCTTATCTACTACAGGGGCAAAACACAGTCGATATTGCAATCTTTAAGAGAACGTGACAGAATGTGTATAATATGCATTTTTTTCTATGCCTTTCACGCATCGAACTGATGTCTATGTGGTGCTTACGTTTATGGTGAAAATTAACATGAATGACAAAGATGAGAGAAGAATCTGAAAAGTTGAAGTTTATTTGCTGATGATGCGGCTATTTTATCGTAAACCTGTTCGCACTTATCATTTTTTCGTTTGTTCGATAGTTGCAATGTTGATTCAAAATCATTATACTGTTTTATACTTTGAATATTCAATATCTTAGGAAAGGAGGCCCATGGGCACGTATCCTTTTTGGTTTGTTCTAGTCTAGAGGTACCCTCTATGTCCTCAAAGTATGAGCTCAAAAGCGGTTAATCACTTCGGACGGTTCCCTCGTCAGTGAGCTGTATTTACTACGTGGTATCAGTTAATAGAAGATTACTTAATGAAATTTTATACATATGCTTCAGGTTTGCTCGAGTGCTTTTGTCAACTCAACATGGACAAAATCATTGTACGGCTACGGAATTAACGCAAAAGGCTATGTACAACTTGACCGACCTTTTCTTAGCAAGCAACATCAAATATTGAGTTGGCTATGTGCATATGCGCAAGTCACTGTCACTTATCAATTGGTGAGTGACAGTAAAACACTACTGGTGACCACCTCTGCTTTGTCTCGAACCTCGTTTGAATCGCAAGTATCACAACTAATCAGAGATTTAACAAGACAAATACCATCCGACTTTCGAAACACACTGCGTTCTATTGATATTATATGGCAAACAAATGCGTTCCCATCATCTTTCAATACTGATTGGTCCATCGAATATGGAAACGAATCCAATGACTACTTGCTGCGAAGTATTCCACGAGCATTCCAGAATAGTACATGTACTTGTGTCACTTCGAACCAATGTCAACAACCCTTAAGAATTGGCCCTCCTGGACTTCTTTTACCTGGTCTTGTTGTTGGTTGTTCGCCTATGGATGGACTACGCATGTCGACACTCGAATGTTTCTTCTCATCAAATTGTATCAACATAATCATTAATTATCTCGAGTACTACACGCAGATAGATGGATCACCACCAACAGACTTTGTTCCTTCTGTAGAACCTACATTGATCGTTCCAGCACTTAACAGTTCCACACCATCAAGATTTTCATCGGACACACCAATCGGTCAACTGATCGATGATCTCTTTATTGAGGAGTGGCTTAATACGAGTACATATGAAAGCTATTTTGCTACATGCGCTCCAAGCATATGTCAATATCAAAATGTTGAAACTCATGATGTCTGGTATGTGATCACATCACTTTTAGGACTTTATGGAGGACTCACTGTGACTTTACGATTCATTGTTTGGAACAGTGTACGATTTTATCAAAAAATTAAACGTCGTTTTCACTTTCGTCGTATCAAAGTAACAATCATTAATGAGTAAATCAAAATGATTCCTCAAGATGACATAAAATTAATAACAATGAAACTATGAGCTACTATAATTATTTTTGTATTTACTATAATCTTCGCATAAAAACTATTCATTTCAGTTGCTAAATACTTTAAGGATGTGGTCGTGGATGAGTGAGTGTGTCGAAGTGGGATGTGGGTGAATATGATTCTGTACTCACACATACATACTCATAAGTTTCAAGAGTATTCTTTATCTTGTTTATTTTATAGTGAAAAAAAAAACTTGTTCTTGTAATTTTCATTTTAAATTTCAAAAAAGAAATTAGTTCTTCAATATTTGATGAAACTTGAGTATTATTTCACCAATACTTTGAAGTTCTTCTATAGTTCCTATAACATCTCTATTTTGATATTTTTCGAATAAATTAGTACCCGCTTTGATGAAAGTTACACATTGAATTCCTATGTCGGAAGATTTTAATGATATTAATTTTGGGAAAACATTTTGTACTATTTCAATTAACAATGTAATTTCTTTACTATTAATATTAATCCATTTGAAAAGTTTTTTGATTGTTTCAATTCTTACAGCTGGACCACTATTATTCAATTTTTTGAATGTAATTGATGGTGTCTCGATAACACTAATGTCAATTTTCGTATATCCACCTTTCATTAATAACGTTTTTCTGCGAATAGGATTCGAATTCGAATTAATTATATTGACAGCCGGCAGAATTCTTTCAATAAAAGTCGAATTGGCTAACATGAATTCAGCCAATCGAGTTCGTATTTCCACAGGCGAAGCAAACTTATCAGAAGCTTGACTATATATCGCATTATACAGACTACCTTTACTGCCATCTACACAAAGAAAATCTGAACCATCAATTGATTTCCAATAACTGTCATGACATACATGATGTTCACTGGTTTCTTTAGTTTGGACGTATAACAAGCGTATTTTACCATCATCTTCTATTACTTTGTCGCATTCTTTATCTTGAATCACTGAAAATTTTAAACCAGTCATAGCTGATATCAAGCCAAGCTCAATAACTCCACCTTCTTCATTTCCTAACACATTAAGAACCAATTTTTCTAGCTCATTTCTATCTTTTATTGATTTTTGTAGAATTTGGTTAAGTTTTTCTTTAGCATTTGCTTCGATCTTAATCTTTCCGCATTGAACATCGTTGACGAATTTATTCGAAACCCTATTAATATAACGTTGAATGCTGATATCTTCCATTCTCTCTCGTACAGTTTCATGGTTTGTATCCAAATTTTTTTGTACTTCTTCTGAAACAATTTGTACCATTTTTCCAAGAACAAACTTTTTTATTGGTCCAATAAAAACTCCTTGAATTAATGACATTAATTGATTAACTAATGAACTGTAAATTTTTTGTTGAAACATACTCTTTTGGTAAGTATTATTTAAGCTGCGAACAAAAAAATTTATTACTATACTTTTATAATCACGTTCAAAGACAATTAAATCAATTGTTTGTAAAGCCGCTTTGAGATTTTCTATAGAGAAACGACGATCGATGATCTGTTCATTAGCTACTACTTGTTCAATTAAATTTTCGTACGCATTTTCTGGAAACGAATCTTTATTTAAGGATCCATCTTTGTTAAGAATTTTATGTTCTTTAAGAATAATCAAAATAGTTTCGGCGACTTCTTGGCCAATATTTTGTTCTTTTGAAAGTAATTCAACTAAATCAGGCATCCCTTTCGCTACTTTTTCTAATTTATCTTTGAAAGCTTGAAAAACCTTTTTCGTTACTTCTATAGTGTGAAGTGCATTTTGAACGGTTTTTATGGTATCGAGACTTTTCTCTGTAATTTGTAATATGTTTCCCATCGTACCACCTTTGCTTTGGAAATGACTTAGGAACACATTGGATAAACTATTGGCAAATGATTTTCCTATCTGAATATAATCATTGCAGCTATTAAGAATACTGAAGGCAATATATTCCATTTGAGTTTGTAATTGATGATTTTGATTATGAGTATCAATAAAGAAAAATGTTTCCAATATTTTTTTATATTCTAGATCTTTATCTGCCAAGTCATCCATTGATGATTCGACGTAGTTAGTAATGTCTGATTTGATTTGTGCCAATAGATGATTATTTAATATATAGTCAGATGAATAATTTAATACTTCTCGAGTACCAGTTTCAGCAGTTACTATTGCTACTTTTTTACATGCTAAGCGTAAACTATTTCTAGCAGTAGTTTCAATAGCATCGTCTGCAACTGTTGCAAAACTTGTTCGAATGAAATTTTTCGTTCCGTTCCAGGTTTGTTTCAAGAATTGTGAAGTTGATCTCGTACCAACTTGTTGAGCAGCTCGAGCTGATTGAGCTACAACTGATAGACCTAGTGTACAAAAACATATAGCTAAACTAACACCTTTTTGTATGGCATAATCTTTCCAATTAATATCTCTTGATATACATCCTCGTACAGCAAAATACAAATCATTGACACTTTCATTAATTAGTGATATACCTAGTGTAAAACCANAGACAATTAAATCAATTGTTTGTAAAGCCGCTTTGAGATTTTCTATAGAGAAACGACGATCGATGATCTGTTCATTAGCTACTACTTGTTCAATTAAATTTTCGTACGTATTCTCTGGAAACGAATCTTTATTTAATGATCCATCTTTGTTAAGAATTTTATGTTCTTTAAGAATAAACAAAATAGTTTCGGCGACTTCTCGGCCAATATTTTGTTCTTTTGAAAGTAATTCAACTAAATCGGGCATCCCTTTCGCTAGTTTTTCTAATTCATCTTTGAAAGCATGAAAAAACTTTTTCGTTACTTCTATAGTTTGAAGTGCATTTTGAACGGTTTTGATGATATCGAGATTTTTCTGTGTAATTTGTAATATGTTTCCCATCGTACCACCTTTGCTTTGAAAATGACTTAGGAACACATTGGATAAACTATTGGCAAATGATTTTCCTATCTCAATATAATCATTGCAGCTATTAAGAATACTGAAGGCAATATATTCCATTTGAGTTTGTAATTGATGATTTTGATTATAAGTATCAATAAAGAAAAATGTTTCCAATATTTTTTTATATTCTAGATCTTTATCTGCCAAGTCATCCATTGATGATTCGACGTAGTTAGTGATGTCTGATTTGATTTGTGCCAATAGATGATTATTTAATATATAGTCAGATGAATAATTTAATACTTCCCGAGTACCAGTTTCAGCAGTTACTATCGCTACTTGTTTACATGCTAAGCGTAAACTATTTCTAGCAGTAGTTTCAATAGCATCTTCTGCAACTGATGCAAAACTTGTTCGAATCAAATTTTTCGTTCCATTCCAGGTCTGTTTCAAGAATTGTGAAGTTGATCTCGTACCAACTTGTTGAGCAGCTCGAGCTGATTGAGCTACAACTGATACACCTAATGTACAAAAACATATAGCTAAACTAACACCTTTTTGTATGGCATAATCTTTCCAATTAATATCTCTTGATATACATCCTCGTACAGCAAAATACAAATCATTGACACCTTCATTAATTAGTGATAACCCTAGTGTGAAACCAATACCACAGGTAAATGCAGTAAGACAAACACCACCGATGATTTGTGCTATTGCTAATGTTGTCATTGTCATTACACTGAACCATGGAATTGGATTTAGTTCATTAATAAAAATTAGTTTGTTAATACTATGTTGATCAAATTCAAATAATTCATCTTCAAGTTTATCATTTTTATAATAATTATCTTCAAGTTTGTTCAAAATAACATCCACATCCTGTTCGTTCGGATCGAATTTTTCTAAAATTCGTCGTGCTTCGGAGTATCGAAGATTATTAAGACAAACTAAGAAGTCTCGTTCTTTTCGACTTTCTAAAAGTTTTGAAGCTTTTTCAATATTAAGACTAGTAAATTCAATCGCTATTGGCTTATTGAAAATTTTAATAACGTTTAATGCTTTTTCAGAAGATAATTTGTTAAATGTCAATGAAAAAAATATATCGTCAAGCGACATACCGATAAGTATTGCGAAGAATTGAGAATTAATTGACGTGAAAGATATCGATGCTATTTGCTTATGAGTATTCTGATTCATATAATCTAAAGCTTCATGTTTTGTTAAAAATTTCATACTTTGATTTATAGATATGTTAATTGTTACACCTCTATTGCATTTTTGAATAAAATCTTGATATTGTTCAGGTTTTTTTGCTATCATAGTAATATCCATTATTGTTTCATTGCTATTTATAAAATCACGTAAATTAAATAATTCATCTCTATTCAAATCGTCCATATGTAGATTTACATGATCTATATATTTCTTATAAGATTGAATAATATTAATGACCAATGTTTCTGATTTGGGTTGAAATTGAATAGAAATATCTTGATAATTTTCCATCATTAATTGTAATAGTTTTATACCTTGATCTTGCTTTATAACTGTATCTTTGTGTACTAATAAATTATGAAAACTTAATTTAAATCTAGATCTGTTAAAGTAATCATTTACAGAGAATTTAGATATACTGTTAATGTTGGAATGAATCGATTGTAATGCCTTATGTCTTTCTACTTTTATTATTGTACTAATGTGTTTTCCATTGAATATCATTAAATCAACTAATTTTTGAGAATTTTCTATTGTTAATATTGCATTTTGTATATGATTATTGTATAAGTCAATAATGTTGGTTTTAATTGTTAATTGCTTTGATAAATCGTCACAATCAGAATTATTATTATTATTATTATCATCATATAAATTCAATTGCATACTATGATACGCTGGTAATATAAAGTTATTAATCTGATCTCGTGCTTTAAGTAAATCTGCTATTGCATTTTCCTTGTACTTGTCTGATTTTTGTTCAATTAATAGATATGCTCGACTAACATAAGCTGTAAATTAATATATTGGATCAAGTTGAATAGCAGCATTTAGACATTGAAGAGCATTTTCTCGTTCGACAGATTGTTTAGTACCTACTGATACTATTTGTCTAACAAATTGTTTGGTACGAATGAAAAATTGATGAGATTTTATAATTAACATATCTGCTTTAGCAATATGATAGAATGGATTTTTAACGATTTCATCTTGTTTTTGATATTGATCTCGAATTTGCTGTTCAAATTCTGTATAATCTATGAAATTATCTTGTTTATTAAAAGCATCATTTAATTTTGAATATAAATGTTTGTCATTATAATTTTTCATTGTAATTAATTCTACTAAAGTATCATCATCTTCATCTTGATATTCAGATACATATTTAAGAACATTTTCAGAATTATTAGTATCAAATGAATAATAAACAACATCGAATTCACCGGCTAGAAAGATTGTTTGAATTGCATTTCGTCTTTTGTAAACTATTGGTAATTGATCATAGTTGGTAAAAACGACTATATTAGTATTGAGAGTTCTCATTAATGCTTTCATAATAGTTTCCTCGATATATAAAATGTTGGTATCATTATCAATATTTGTTAGAAAATCTTTATAACAAGTTTTATTTTGTAGAATATGTTTAATCATTTGTTCTTTTAATTCTTGATCAGTTGTATGTCTTTGTAATTGTTGATTAATAATATGATAAATAGAATTATTAGAATTATTATCAATCAATTGACAACCAGCCATTTTTATATTTCTATCTAAAGAGAATTTTATTTTATCTCGACGATCAATATTCTTTAACCATAAACCCCATTGTTCTTTAACACTCTTTAATTTATATTCATCATCATCAATTTCACGTAAATTACTCAAAAGATGACAAAATTTTTGAAATAATTGATCTTTTAATTTAATTTCTGGAATATCCTTTGTACGAATTTTATACAATTGATCGGTTTCAGCTTTTTGACACCATTCACGTAAATATTTAATCTCATGTAAATCATCTGTTGATAAATTAGGATGTTCATCAATATACTTCGGATAAACAGATAAAAGATAAGAAATAAAATTTTCTATATTTAAAATCATTTGTGATGTACCACGATTACCTTGACGTGATGTTCGACCTAATGCTTGTTGTTCAACACGTAGATTAATTGGCATAAATGTTAAACAAACATGTAATCCTCCATTTTCTTCTACTTGTTTATTAGTTTTTAAATCTGTACCACGACCAGCTAAATTCGTTGCGACAATAATATCACCACTAGTTGCTTGACTATAGATAACATTTGATTCTCCTATATCTGTATTATCTGTATATAATTTAACGATTCCATGTGAATATTGTTTACGAAGTTCTTTAAAAATGATTTTTGCATCGATTCGTGTTTCTAAAATAATCAAAACTGAACGATTTCTATTTGCTTCTTTTATACAACTTTGTACGATAGTATCAATCCATTGCTTTTTATTGTCAACTATAATAGTTGGTAATTTAATATGACATAATGATTTATATCTTGGAATTATAATTGTATCAACTGAATAAACATTACAAAGTAATTGTTTTGCATCATTTGAACCAAGAGTACCTGTTAAACCATAGATTTTATTTTTATATCGATCAAAAAAACCAATATTAGATAAAAAGTTTGTAGTTAAATTAATTGAAGTTAATTTTAATCGATGTTTTAATTGTAAAAATTGGTGTAAACCATCACTCCACATTGTACTTGATTGAATAATACCTGTATTTGAATAATCAATAGGTGTTATGCGATTAATATTTTGTTCATCTGTTTTAATCATATAATGATGATCAAGTTTATATTCATCTCGAGCTAATAATGCATTTTCAATCCATAATGGTAATTGAGAGAAAACAAATGTTTGAAGATGTTTTGGAACAGTTATTTGAGGATTATTATCGAGAATTAATGATTTAATATTATATATAATAGCATATTTATTCAAAGTTTTTTCAAATGTTGGATTATTAATAGCTTGCCAAATAGCATTTAGAATAGGATTTAAGAATTCCATACCTAATATATAATCAGCTAGACGAGCGATTTTATTATTTTCATCAATTAACATACTATCTACTTCATCGATAATTACAACATCAAACGATCGTTTAGCTCTTGTATTTAATAAATGAAATTCATCTCGTAATATATCAAATTGAAAACTACTTACATCACCATAAATAATGGATGATTCATAGCATTTTTTAGGACCTGATATATAGATATAATTATTTTCACCATTGTGTGATACAGTTAAATGGAACATATCATATAATTTGACATATTTTTCTGTATCACGTTGCGCTAATGTTGTTGAACTAGTAACAATGTCAACATGTAAACCTTGTAATGCTTTAATAATAGCTATTATTGAAATAATCGTCGATCTTCCTTCACCAGTAGCAATTTGTGCTAATCGTCCACGATCTCTTTCATTACTATCAAGTAATAATAAAATAGATAACGATTGAACATGACGTAGTTTGTAGTTACTATATAAATAAATAGCACGTTGAATAATAGCAGTAATTTCTGATAAATTTTCTTGTTCTTTAGCCCATATATGATTTGATTTAATATCTGTACTCCATTCTTTTATATTATCTTGATTCCAACTTTCTATTGGTGATGTTGGTTGTATTAATGAAGATTTTTGAGAATAAGCTAATTGAATTGATTGAAAAAATGTTTGTATTTTTTCTTTTTTAATAGAATCTAAAACTGATATATTATTTTGATTTTCATCGAATATTTCTTTAATTAATTGTTGAAATGGTTTTTCAATTGTGTTATTTTCTGGAAAACAATAATTTATCAAAACATTTATTTGATGGTTGAATAGTGATTAAGGGAATCATTTTTTCAGCTATTGTATCATTAATTTCATAATCATTTATCATAGTTAGACACTGATTAAATTGTTCCAATGTTATTAATTTCATTTGTATATCATTAAGCATTAAACTAAGATTAGAAAAGTTCCATTTGGCAGAAAGTTTTTGTAATAATTCATTAGTTTCTTTTAGTAGTTTTTGAGGACTCATCCAAATTTGAAATAATATTTTACTAATTATCAATATTTCCAATTGTTTATTTAATGTTATTTCTTTCTTCTTAGATAATTTTATTATTTCTTTTAGTTCTTCTATTGTTAATTTTTCATTCGAAACTTTATGTAAAAATTGAATTAGTTGATCTGGTTCTGAATGGCAATGCAAAATTGAAATAACTATATCGAATGATTGGTAATTATTATATACATATGTTAATAAATCAATTATATAATTTATAACAGTATAAGAATACGTCAATAAAGAAAAATATTTGATAACATGTTCTCGAATAGAATATTTAATTAAATTGTTATGTCAATTAAAATCATTTGATTTTAATATATTGACAGATACATCTTTTAGAGAAATTAAGATTTGATTAATTTTGTTTATTTCCAATTGATCATGTTTTTCAATAAGAAATTGTAATATATAATCTCTCTCTTCATTGTATAATTCATAACCTTTTGATTCTTCTAATTTTGATAAATTATCATAAAACTTATGGATTTCTATTGAATTTTTCTCTATCCCCATTCGTACAAGTAAATCATAACATAGGCATTCTCTTGACCATTGATTTACTGGATAAATTTGAAATATATTCGGTTGAAAGTATTCAATTGATAGAAGAGTACGAATAATACCTAAATATTGATTAATTGATAAAAGTTCTTTTGTTAGTTTATCTTGATCAATTATTTCTGGTAGTAAAACTTTTGTCAAAAATTCAAATGGTTCTTCAATATAATTGTTTAATATTTGATATTGAAGTATGATAAAACTTGAACGAACTATTAATATATTATCACTCGATAAATTTTCATTTAAATACGGACGAAGAATATTAATTGGTATTTTGTNAGGGCTTTCAGAAAATATATAAATCATTTTGGGATGGCATGATCCAGCGTGGCTAGAGTCAAAATACTAGAAAATCGTGATTTTAGCTAATAGTCCTTTTTGCTCGTAGATTGAAATCATCACTTGATGAATGGTATTGTAGAACATAAGCAATTATCAACGTTTGTAGAAAAAATATTTCTGCATCTTTTGAGACGTGCCGGAACTCGAATGAATGAGCAGATGCAGAGAAAAGTGTAAAATACTAAGGTCACCCTAAAAAACTGCCGTTTTTCAAGGTTTCGAAGGGTGTATTACTTGTATACTATGCCATTTTTCATAGGGAAGTCAGAAAGAGCTAATATTTTGGATTTGTCTATGGTTTGACTAGACCTTTCATTTGAGATACCTAAATCAAAAATCAAAATTTTGTCAGCGGTCGGCTCCTGATAAAGTTGCTAAGTGCTCTCACGGACCCTCTCTTAATTATTACTTAATTTTTATTTTTTCATCTCTTCAATATTCTTCTATTTTATATTCAACAAAAAAAAACGTATAGAAAGAAAATTTTATCGAGAATGAAGTAAAATATTTAAATTATTTGTAAGAAGAAACTTCTTGAACAAAATCTAAAAACTTTTTATATTGGATTCATCAATTTTATTGAAATATTATATTAATATCGAATAAGAGAAATTTAACGGATAAGTTAGTTTAATTGTTGATATCATTGAAGGACTTCTAGTCTTTCATTATTTCCATAAATCCCTTTTTTAAATAGTTAATGTCAGTATTGATGAGATTTTATTTTTATACATTTTTTTTGTTAAATATAAAATAGAAGAATATCAAAGAGATGAAAAACACTCAAAATAAAGTAATAATTAAAAACTTCTATTGATGAAACAATGGAAAAAGAAAGAGAATATAGCTTCTTTTTTCTACTATTTATTATAAACTTAATTTATTTATAAAATATTTCATCCTATTTTTGAAGAGTTTTTACTATCCCAAACTACAAATAGTTGATATTCAAGTTTAAAAAAAAATTAAAAATCTATTCATTTTCTCAAAAATGAATAGTTATTGAGTAGCAATTTATGGAATAGAAACAGAAATAAATGCGAAAACCTCGGATTTAAATCCGAGTGTTATGTGTACTTCAAAATATGAAAAGGTATATTCACTGTGTTTTTTTTTATCATTAAATTGCAAGGAAAAAATACAGGAGTGCTAAGTTAGTATGCACTACACTGTATACAACCCTATACGGTGATCACTGACTCTATTCTCAGAGTTATATTATATCTTTAGAAATCACACGAATTCAGTTCAGATTCGTGTTTACCTTGGAAAATTGGCTAAGAAGAGTTAGTTTTCAATGGATTTGCGTTTGTATCTAACAGGATAACGATCGTAATTAACCTCATCAATCTATAAGAGATTTATCAGAGATGCAAACATCAGTATTTTCCTAATAAATCACCAATATTAATAGCTATCGAATTCGAGTTTTTACTTCTCGATAGTCCTTTTGACTGGCTACAAAATCAGGCATTTGGGAGACCCCAAAACTACTGATAATCTGAGACACATCTAGACTATTTGGTCTCTGGATGCAGTTTTTTGGCATTTTGAGACCTTCTTCAGGCAATGTTTTGTTAGAAAGCTACAATTTGGTTCAAAACTAATATCAGATTCGGAATCAGCGTAAAAAACTGAGTCAATTGATATAAGTTGTAAATAATTATGAGAAAAAATTTTTTTTTTCAAAAAAATCCCTATACGCCCCCTCAGGGATGGTCTGGTCAATAATTACAATTTTTTCGATTACTCAGCCATTTCTTGACGGATCCTTCTCATCTTCGAACTCGGCCGAGACATTGTTAAGATTGAACTGTATAGAAAATTTCATCGCGATCGGACTCTCCTTTCAAAAGTTACCCTGTTAACGGCCGGACGGCCACACTGACCGATTCTAGAGTGTACTCACTTTTTGAGTACACAAAAAAATATATATATATATATTAAAAGAAAGAAAAAACATGTTGCAATAGGATCAAAATAAATAATTGATGCCATTGGAGAATGGCACAACGACAAATCGGTCAGTCGAACGATATTTTTTTGAAATATTCTCCGAAGGTTATATTTATTGAATACTTTTCTCTATATGTGTTTATTATAAGAGTAAAAATTCTGTTATATTCAAAATATATTTTCTTTTGCAGAAAAATCTGTAATATAGATTTTTAAATGTAAGTAACAAAAGAAAATTATTTTCAGTGTTTAATCAGTAATTTTTTTATAGCGTTTCAACAGTGAATATGACAGAAGATCAATTCTTCTATTATTTCATGCTAATAACAGACAGATTTTCTTTTCTTGAAACAGCGTAAAACCAAAGTAAATTCAAGGTTTCAAAAAAAACATCATAGTTAATGTTATTCATTTATGATCGACCCAATTTTGTTTTCTTTTTCTTTTCACTTTGAATAGTACGAAAAAGAAATTACTTGTTTCTTTTCATAATAATCAGAACGAAAAGAAAAAAAAAGATTGCCTGTATCGTATATGATAATGTCAATATTTTGCTACTTTATTTTGATTCATTAAAGAAAAAAATGTCTATTTTGATTTATTTGTGTGATAGACTCATAAATTTCGAATCTATAAAAACAATATTATTGAAGTATTATGTTCGAGATTGTTATCATTAAAACAGCATTGAAAAAAAAAGATGATGTATTTGTGAATTAAATATCTTATGCATTTTGAATAGTCAAATGACAATATATTCAGAGTTTATCTTTTAATTAAATATATATATAATGGCTATAATATATAGAAATAACGAGAAAATTTTCGTTTTTCAGTATAAAATAGTCAATATACAAGGTTGGGCATAACCTTTTGCTAGGAAGATAGCGCCATTATTTCAAGTTGAATTACCTAATGAATTTTATACGAAATTAAAGAACGTTGAAAACTGGATTTATTAGTACTAAATAGTAACAGTTATCAATATATGTTTATGTGGAACTTACGAAATTTTATGATTTTTTTACCATAGAAAGTGAAGGCACTAGCAGATCAAATATAGAGTAAGATATTTTCTTTTGATATTTTTGCATAGTTCGATAGAGCTCGTCGAGCTCTACAAAACTTTATATATCAGAAATTTTTTTAAGCCATTTTGTTTTCGGATAAAAAAATTTAAAAATGACTTGTAAAATCCTACAAAAATCTCTGAAAACTCATTTTTTTATATGGAAGAAAAACACTTGAATTTTTCAATGAAATTAGCTTTTTTGATTATTTTTATTGATAAAGATGCTTCGAAATATACTCCTCCGGTGCAGCGTGAAAAACTACATCTGACAAGTATATCTCGAAGCGTCTTTGTTAGTAAAAATGATGAAAAAACCTAATTTTATTGAGAAAATCGAGTGTTTTTCTTATCTATAAGAAATTGCTGGTTCCTTAATTTTCTATGGTAAAAAAAGGCATAAAATTTCCGAAAATTTCGTAAGTTTTACATTAACATATATTGATAACTGTTACTATTTAGTAATAATAAATCCCGTTTTCTACGCTCTTTAATTTGGTATAAAATTCATTAAGTATTGAACTTGAAATAATAGTGCCACCCCTTTAGCAAAAGGTCATGCACAACCCTGTATATGACTTATTTAAAGACGTGATCATTACAAAAAGAATCAATAGGTGGTCTAATATTTACATGGTAGAAATCATCACTGATGACTGTTTCTATATTGAATAATAGACGAATCGTTAAAAAAAAATCGTAAATGTCCTAATAAAAGAAATGAGTCAAATCATCTCAAGGACGATGACATTTTTTCATGACTCATCAGTATAAAACAATTTATTTATAAAATTGTTACCGAGAGAAACGAGCAAGTGAGACGTGAACTTAGTGTTTACCGAATGTTTTTATCCAAATGAGTACGTACACATTCTTATTCAAAAAGAATAAATCTTTAATTTAAGGTATTTCGAAGAGAAAATTTTCAAATAGAATTTTTCTTTTTAAATCCTGACTTTCAAATAATAAGATTTCGTTTTTCTTTGAATTAGACGATTCGAATCTCTAAAGTTGAGATTTTTTGTAGGTCGAACTTTACCTTAAATATTTATGTTTTATAACAGATGCAAAGATCTCTGTACTTTTCCTCAGAGTACAGTCAAATTTTATGAAAATCTTTCGATAGTTTTGATAAGATAAAATGAGTTTCCAAAAATCTAAATTCAATTATACTCTAGAAAATGTTTTTGAAATGCCTCTTCTAACGAAAACGATATGTATTTTCTGCGTATTTTTTAAAACGATATCGATAAGATTTCCGAAGACAAATTCATCAATAAGAATTAACAAAGATAAATGAATATTCAGAGTATCCATTATAGTAGATAAACAACATTTTTACTTGTTCTTTCTTCTATGTAACAAATTTTAAAACAAATATTATTATTCTTGTCATTGTGTGATTGATTTTTGTCGCAATTGTATAGTTTTAAGTTTTCAAATATTATTAGAATAAAAATCGAGATTTCGAAGTAATCAGATAATGATGATTCTTTCACATAGAATACACAAAAGAGTTACATTGCATATTATTCTACCTACATCTATTATTCATTTCAAAACCGAACGTGATCCACTAGTTTTTGAATAACTGGAAACTTTTGATTTTTATCAATCGAAAGGAAAGATTGACTCAATTTTTTGTGTGTGATAGTCTACAAGAGAGAATCATTTTAAAAGAAATTATTTTCCAAATCTAAATTCCCATCTTAATGAAGATATAAAGACTTGAAATTTCTAGTTGAAGATATGATGTACGTTCTTACTTTTTTATTCTATTTTGATTGAACTATTGAATCTCTAGAATTTTCTTCAAATTAGTTACGATAAAATGTATTCCCAAACTGAATTTGTCTTTTGACATGAAATAAAATACATATTCTGTAGTTTAATCCCATTCATTTTCTCTTTCAATATATTTTCTATAACCACAACGAAGAATTTTTTGAGATAAATCTGCTAAATAGAATCCATGATAGATTCTTACGAAGTTCTCTTTTTTTTTGTCTACATCCAAAATATATTCTTCTTATCGGATTCATCATAAAATTGTTTTTATTATGTTGAGCTAACTGGAGTTATTTTTGATGATACGGTTTTGGAAGAGAAAAACAATGGTATTCAAATAGAGAATCTAGAATTCATTTCATGTCGAAAATAAATTTTCACATGGAGATTTTATTTGAGGGTGTTGTTGTAGGAATCAATTGGACATAAATGATAGACTTTTGATGATAGTTCGCTCGAAATATAATGAAAAGTAAGAATTAACATCGTATTCTGAGTTTTAGATTCGGACTTTTTCAAATTCTATCAAAATAGCAACTCATTTTGTATACATTTTGCAAATAATTACATTTAAAATGATTGTTTATAATAAACTATCTAACCATGGAGGTGTTTCAAGTAATAAGCGAAAACCTGGGATTTGTTAGCATCAAATGAAAGCTCTCAGTACCAAACTATTAGGATTAAAATATTAGCGGCCCCTGGCTTGCCTAGAGGAAAATATTTAGAATTCAAGTTTAGGTATAAAAATGAATCAGGAAAGGTTTTATCCACTATTATAAGGACAAAACATAGTGTTGTTCGGGCCATATGAAAGAGAGACCCTACAAATCCCATAATCACCCCGAACAACACTATGTTTTATCCTTATAATAATGGAGAAAACCTTTCTTGATTCATTTTTATACCTAAACTTAAATTGTAAATATCTTCCTCTAGACAAGCCAAGGGCCACTAATATCTTAACCCTAATAGTTTGGTACTGAGAGCTTTCATTAGATGCTAATAAATCCTGGTTTTTCGCTTATCACTTGAAACACCTCTATTGTAAGAAAAACTCAGTGGTCAAATCTTCTCTTTCGATTCATGAAAATCTCAAGTTATTCGAAAAAAAATGAAGGGAATCTTATTAGATATAAATTAATTTGATTATTCAATAAAAAGTATGAATTTTTCTATTTAAGAATTGAAATGAGTACAAAAGAAGAACAACAATCGAAAAGTACATTTAAAAAGACAGTTATATCATTAAATAATAACGGGAACGATGGGAAACAACAAGAACAATATGATGATAGTTCATTAGCAGCATCATCAACAACTAAAGATTTGAATCTTGAAAGTACAAGATTAATTTGGTATGATTCAAATATTGATAAAACAAATGATACACAAAAAACAATGAAAGAATTCTATGAAATTAATAATTTTGTTGTATTTTATTCGGATTTTGAATCTTGTATAAATTATATTGAATCAATTAAAAATGAAAAAATTCTTCTTGTTACATGTGGACGAGATGCTTCAGTTATTTTAACAAGAGTTCATCAATTAAAACAAGTTGATTCGATATTTATTTTTTGTTTTAAACCTGAAAAATATCAATATCTATTAGAAATGTATACAAAATTAATTGGAATTTATACAAAACGTCAAGAATTAATTAATTCTCTTAAAGAAAATCTTATTCTTATTGAAAAACATTTTGAAACATTTAATTTCTTTAATCAACACAAAGAAAAATCAACAAGAGATTTAACAAAAGAATCTGCTGAATTTTTATGGTTTCAAATGTTTAAAGATGTTATATTAAGGTTACCAAAAAATAATCATGCTAAACAACAAATGATTGAATTTTGTAAAAATTATTATCGTGGTAATGAAAAAGAATTAAAATATATTCGAGATTTTGAACAAGATTATCAATCACATATGGCTATTAAATGGTATACAAAACAAACATTTCTTTATAAAATAGTTAATAAAGCTTTAAGAACTGAAGATATTGAATTATTACGTATATTTAGATTTTTTATTGCTGATTTATCATATAATCTTGCAAATGAATATGAAAAATTAAAAAGACAAGGTGAAAAATTTTTAATTGTTTATCGTGGATTTAAAATGGATGAAAAAGAACTTGAAATTTTAAAAAAAAATCAAGGTTGTTTAATATCAACAAATGGTTTCTTATCAACAAGTCGTTCAAAAAATGTTGCAATTCAATTTGCTAAAAAATCACCTATACATTTTAATGTTATTCCAGTTTTATATGAAATTGAATGTAATATTAAAGAATTAAATTCAATTATTTTTGCTGATATTACTCAATTAAGTGTTTATGCAAATGAATCTGAAGTTTTATTTGATCTTGGATCAACATTTGAAATTATTTCTGTTAAAGAAGATTTTCATTTAAATCTATGGATTATTAAATTACGAGCTACTGATAATGGAATTAAAATTGCTAAAGAATATATTGAATTAAATAGAAAAGAAGAAGAAGAAACAAATATTGAACTTATATTTGGTAAATTATTAGCTGATATGGGACAATATGATCAAGCATTAAAATATTTTCAAAATTTATTAGTAGATAATCATACAAATAAGAATGATATTGCAAAAGTAAATAATCTTATTGGAACGATCTATTATGATAAAGATGATTTTGAACAAGCTCTTCAATACTATGATTTAGCTTATAATTTAATGATCAATGATAAACCAACAAGAATAAAAGATTCAGTAAAACCATTAATAAATATAGCTGTTCTTTTTCATCGAAAAGGTGATTATAATGTTGCATATGAAGTATATAAAAACTCATTAAATATATTTAATAATTATTATGGAATAGGACATATTAAATCAACTAGAGTATTTATCAATATTGGTAATATATTTACAGAAATTCGTAAATATGCTCATGCATTAGAATATTATCAACAAGTTTTAAAAATTCAACAAAAATTTTTACCATCCTATCATATTGATACTGCTATGACATTGAACAATATTGCAGTTGTTTATCATAAATTGAATGATATTGATCATGCATTAGAATATTATCAACAATCATTGAATATGAAAGAAAAAGTACTTCCATTCGATCATAAAGATATCCGAGTGACCAGAAATAATATTGCAAAAATAAATAAAAAAAAATCTCATCTTCAATTTATAAGTACTGCCCAATCTGCGCAAAAACAATTCCATATTCAACCTAAATCTAAAAGCACACCAATGAACAGTATTATTGATTATGATAAGTCTCTTGATTCAGACAACTTGGTTGGGGGACCTCAACTTCATCTCCCGGTTATCCGTTATCAACAAGATCCCCTCTTAAATCCTCAGCTTCACCATCCATGCATAGTAATATCCGAGAAACCTGGAATAAACAATATACATGATCCATTCGACTACAAAACGGAAGAAAAAAGTATGAGTGATGAAGATACTCCTGAACTTGACCATACAACATCATTCAAGTCACAGTATTAAACCTCGAAACTTTTATCATAATTAAATATATTTTTGATGCTTTATTATGATAATGACAATGACTGATCAAACGAATATCAAATTCAATATTCTATATGTAATATAATCAGGATAAGAATGTATCCTTTATCTTTCTAATTCATTTCAGCATTCGTTTCTTTCTGGTTTTTTTTTGTGCCATTTGTACTTATTTGATGAAATAAATAAATAAGAATAATTTTTTAAAATACATTATAGTTTCATTGAAATTTCATCCCATTGCATTATTCTTAATGATCAAACAACAAGCATATAAATAATCAATCGTCGAATAATGATACTCAATGAAATTAGTTGACTATTATTATTATTGTTAATCAGAATGAGGATTGATAATAAATCTCCGAAAACAGATGAGGAATTCTTCTAAATAAAAATCATTCTGCTGTAAAGTATACGGGTGTGGGTGGGAGTCTATTAGTGTGCGTGTGACTACTCTGAAAAAAAAAGAAGTTTTACAGAACCCTTCGAACAGGTTCTGTAGATTTCGAAAAGTCTCCAAATGTGTCCAAAGTCTCGAAAAAAGGATAAAAAAATTCTACAGAACCTTTTGAAGGTTCTGCGTTTTACCCACTCGCAGAACCATCTCTTACAGAACCTTTTTTTAGGTTCTGTAGAGCAAAATAAGGTTCCGTGGGAAAATACCAAACCTTTATGATTCTGTACAACACCTTGAAGGTTTTGTACAGGGTGGGTGTGGGTATGGGTGTGAATATCCTCTTGTCTACCAACACTCACACCCACACCCAACAACTACTTCTATAAAATGGTAATCTTGATTATAACAAAGAACATCTAAAAAAACGAGAAAACAAGCAGTCGTTTTCGTTGTAAATTTCCAAAGGTTTTTAGAAGATAGCATTAGCCATATGTACGTACATAAAATCATATTATTAGAGTCGTAGGTGGTGAAATCAATGAATTTTGAAAATTAATTTCGATCTTACTTACCAAAGCTTTGAATAGTCTAGAATGATAGCGTTGACTCATTTTTCTAACTTGTGTGCATTGAAAATGCAAACTGTTCAAAGTTTTATGTAATTTTCTTTAAACTAAACAATACATAGAATATCTCTATGTAGTCGTTCATAGTATTTCTTAAAAGCATCGATTAGCCTTATCTATGTGAGAAAATAAACTCTAAGTTCATTTCTAACACTGATCAGAACGTGGCATATCGTCTTTAATTCAATTGATCTAATCGTACATCTGCTGTTTATTATGATGCAATTTATGGCCAACTGTACATACTAATAATAGATTGTTCACTTTAATTCTGTCGAAAATTTTTTCTTCTAATATAACTACTATGAGAAATCAGTAAAAAATGGTAGGTTCAAACATGTTGAAAACTATTTTTAATAAAACATGATATTACCCGAAGAAGAATTCTAGTTTAATGTTATAACCAAATCAGAAGAGACTCACCCATTTTGTAAATATCATAAGTATAAGAATGAGAAATAAATAGTCTATTTATTAACAAACGCATTTTCTTACGGACATACACTGACACTCAGCAGAACGAGAACGATTTGTACCCTGAATATTGAGATAAAATGTTCAATATAATACCTAGCGAAGAATACAAGTAACGTTCGTCAGTGGACTCGCTCAGCTCTTTCTCGTATAACTGCCGTTTATGGACGCTTCTCCAATTTTGTGAAACACGATCTGAAAGGAGTGTTGAAGTGTTTAGGGGTAGAAATTTGGACCCCCCCCCCCCCCCCCCCCCCCCCCCCCCCGACCCAGGCCCCCCCCGCCGCCNGTGACAGACGGGGTTTGGATCCATCACAGACCGTGACAGACGGGGTTTGGATCCATCACAGACCGTGACAGAGAAACTGTAGTTCTAAATCATCAGGTAAACGGTTCGCTACAAATGGATTGCAAAGAAATGGAACAAAACGATTTCCATTTAATTAGTAGCAGTAGATCCATCGTGTTTCACATTTTTAATCCCACAAGGGATTGCGCTAACAGCTTTTTCACTAATCAACATAAGTAATAGTAGCTAGCTCCAGATTGAAATTCATCTTTCAAAATTTTCTCAACTGAAGTTTTTCTATAAACTATGGTGACATTAATGCATTTTACTACTCCTTAACATCGCTAGCTTATTAATACAAACTTCTCTACATCCTTATGTTTTCTTTCAAAAATTCTTTGGTGAATTTCGCCAGAAAAAACACGAATAATAGTAGTTCTTAGTAAAAAACCAAGAGACTTTGCATCCCAGTACTAATCACAAATTTTCCCTTTGAAATGTCGTAAAAAATGTTTATGATTAATAATTCAAAGCAGATTCCAGATTTGGGTTACCCACCCTCGATTACCTTCGATCAAGTTCTATCGAAAACACAAAGAACTAATAATTCATCAATAACACGTTATTAATTAAAATCGATCGCTGATCCGTATTAGGTAGCCCCCCTTCCCCTCAGCCAAGTTTTTGAAAAAAACATTGCTAATAATAATCAATTGAATATCGATCAATTATTAACCAATTAAAACACTCCTCAGATTTTGATTTGTAACCCCTCATCAACTATGGACGAGACTTATAGAAGTATATTAATAATTATCATTAGTGAATGAATAATTCGCTGAAACTAACCTAAGATTCGACCTCCCCACCCTCGATTACTACTTGGACAAATTTTATTAAAAATGTAAATTATTAATTATTAATTAATTATTAATTATTGATTAGTTAATAATGATTGAAAACTAACCTAAGATTCGATCTCCCCACCCCCGATTACCCTTTCGTCAAGTTTTATTAAAAATATTAATTATTAATTAATTAATATTTAATAATTAGTTAATAATTAGTTAAAACTAACCCCGGATTCGAATTCCCCACCCCCGATTACCCTTTGGTCAAGTTTTATTAAAAATATTAATTATTAATTATTAATTAATTAATATTTAATAAATAGTTAAAACTAACCCCGGATTCGAATTCCCCACCCTCGATTGCCCTTTGGTCAAGTTTTATTAAAATATTAATTATTAATTAATTAATATTCAAGAATCAGTTAATAATTAGTTAAAACTAACCCCGGATTCGAATTCCCCACCCTCGATTACCCTTCGGTCAAGTTTTATGAATTGTAATGCATTTTATCGTCACTTTGTTTTGGACCAATCGCTGAAGTGCGGACATACAAGCAAGCAGACAATTTATGTTTGTAAGACTCTTCTCTACGAGAAAGAGAATAGATGCAGCTATGAAAACTCTTTTAAATACATTTGCAAATTTGTTGGCACTTCAATGACAAACTAAAGTATATAACATGCCGAACTTACAGATACTGGACAAGTACTACTAAAATATTTATCGAACCGGTGTAGTCTAATGGTAGGATCATGAGACCTTCAATCTCGTTGTCTGGGTTCGAATCCCAGCGCCGGTAATACTTTTTCTTTTTGTGACATCAGGTATATTTCAACATTCATTTCATCATTTTATCGCATGTAATTTCGCAAGTTTTTATGTTTGCTATGAAATATTCTTCATGACGATAAGAACATACAAAATACTTTGAAAATTCTACTTGATTATCTCACACTTTGTCACAGATATTCCATTGAATAGAAAAATAAATTTTCAAAATACTTTTAAAGTTATCAGAAAATCGATTGCTAGATTTTGCCACTCTGGAGTCTTTTTTTCATATGGTTTAGGTTGAATCATGCGTCACAGAAAGACGTTATATGAGTGAGTTTTAATCAACTTAAGCAATTCGAGTGATCATCGAACGCTTTATAGTAATTTGCATCATTTCGATTTATTTTCTACTAATCTCTGAGACTCACTATATACATCAGTTCTCTAAAAGCATTTGTGAACATGCTGTGTGACTTCAGAGAAAGTAATGAAAAAAACAATTCGGTAGACGATGCCATTATCTATTCATGTGTTATTTCCTGTTTTCCAGTTATCATTGAAAACTGCTTACTCAAGCATTTTTCACAGCAATGAGATAAGAAAAGAATGTACTATCAATGATTATAAACAATAGTAGTGAGGAGATGGTGTAATGATTTCGTGTTGATCTACACACACTTTTGTTGAGAAATCGACACTTCATCCTTTCCTCTGTTTTACATGAAAAATCATCGGCTTTACATTTCTATAATCGCACGGATAAAGTGTCATTCATTCAATTGTTCTTTGTCATGGTCATCGACTTCACAGAACGAGCTAGGAAGTCAGCGTGAACAAGGACGGAAAAGAAGAGTATTAAATAGTATCGAAGTGAGCATATAGACACAAACAAAGATATGAACAATGGAAGGGTGTGGGTGTGGATGATGGTGGTTGTGGGATATTGAACTTTTTTCTTTCTACACCTACACCTACATCTACACCCAGCCATATCTACACTCCATCCCACACACCCACATCCACACTCACATCCCACACCCACATCCGATAGTTGATAATTATAACTTGGGTTAAAATTTATAACTACGGTTGGTACATATAGCTCAACTTTTTAATCATTTTAACTTTTTGAAAACCAGCTTTAACTCCAACAGTGATTTCAACTATTATCCGTTTCAAAATATAAGAGCCATGACCATTTTTTCAATAACTTTTGACAGGAGCAAGATAGAGGTATGCAGTTTTCGCCATTAGAAAGAGAAGGCTTAGACGCATCAATCCATGCTCAAATATGATTGGTTGACAATGCACCAATCAGGTGCAATCTCGATGGAAATGTTTAGCATCCATAGTGGAGACATTTTTCGAGTTAACTCTACTCTTGAAATTGTATACTACTAGAAAAAATTGTTCTCTTTCAATCTACGAAAGACTCACCTTTCTAACTTGTTCCGCTCAAGAGTTATAAGCGTTTTCCTAAGAACCCTGATTTCAGCCAATTGACCTTGGATCAAGTAAACAACTATCTAGGATGGAGTAATTCATCGTGCTGAGTCAGAAGGGGATATTTATTTTTGGATTCAAAACCATCTTTCACTGTATTTTAGGAGTATTCTACATTTCAGAATATCTACCGCTGTATTACATGAATTGGGGTGTGGCTGTGGCTGTGGCTATGGGGATGGGTGTTAGTGTTCATCGCCTCTTCACCCCCACCCACACCCTAGTTTTTTTTATGGTGCTGTGTCAGGTGGCTTTGTAACCTGACCCAGGAAGATTTCTTGTACCTGTGATGGCGAAAGCAGTGTTGTACTTGGAAGGCCTTCTGTGCGTAGGTCCCTGTTGTCGTTTACGTATGATATACATACGCGCATGCCAAACCAGGCCGGCTTGGTCCCCTCTGCGTGTACCCATTTCGGGTTTACAGGGGATTTCCATGGTCGCACGCACTCGAAAAGGAGCCAAGAAGAGCCAGGGATTGAGGTAATTAGCACTGCGAATTAATTTATTGAGCAAGCAAGAAGAAAAACAACATAGTTACATTTTCTTTTTCATATAGTTAATGTTATCTATTGTTGTTTTAATTAGGGGATGCGCTAATGGAAGAGACTTTTGAAGAAGGGTGTGGGTGTGGATGTGGGTGGGTGTGTGGATGTGGGTGTGGGTGTTGGGGTGTGGGGTGTGTGTGTTCTTAATGATGACTCTGACACGTACACCCACACCCTTATTGAAGATTCCGTGTAAAACACTTGGAATACATGCAACGTCAAATATGTAATAATCAACCAATTTGCATGTGAAAGCATGAGATTAATATTGAGTGATTTTTTTAAATTCACAACGTGAAAATTCATTATTGCTATGTCTTAGTCAAAAAAAGGCAGGCGAATTTTAGTTTCAATCGATGGACGATTAATTTTGATTAGAAAATTCCGAAGTACAGTTAAATTATGAAGCAAAGTCGAATAATATTACTAATATTATTAAATAAAGATAAGGAATATTTTCAAATTGGATTTTGAAGAAGTTTCACATAATCAAGAATATAGACTCCTCTGTTAAAACTACTATCATGATCCGTTTGACTCTTTGGAAGCTCTCAAAATAATCCTTTCAATATGTTTGTTCTAGTTGAATGATTAAAATATGCTAGAGGAGTCGGTAGTATTATTTCGATAGGTGGCTTCTGCCAGAGTACTCGAAACCTCGATGAGTGCCGAGTTGTCGAAAAATATACGACGAGTCAAAAATGAGTCGTGGATAGAACAGTGTCCGAGTCCTCAAAATTCGATGGATGTCGAGGAGATCAAAATTGAAACAGAACGCACAAAATATATATGTATCAAATTTTCGGCCGCTTGTCGCACCCATCGTACGCTTTTTTTGTTTGCCCGAGAACAGTAGTAAAAAATCATAATAAGTAATAAACTTTAAGCAGTTGAGTCGTCAGTTAATGGAAACATTTCACGAAGTCTCATACATAATATCATTGATCGATTGTGTTTTTTTTTCAAATGAAGGATTCTTAAACGAATTCTACATCCACATCCTCGTGTAGCTGATTGAATGTCGCTACCATACATCATTGATATGTATGTTGACATTATTTTTAACGCATTCTTCAATGACTCAGTCATAGATATTTTGTTTTTTCGTATTGTTTTATCAATATTTACTTCACTAACATACATGGCAACTTCAACATCGAACAAACCACGTTGTGCAACATGCGCAAAAGTTACCGGTACGTTTATTTGTTATGGATGTTCGCAAAATTTTTGCTTAGTCCATGTCAATGAACATCGTCAATCGCTCATCAAGCAATTGGATGAAGAGGTTGTTATCGTTCATGATCAATTAAAACAAAATTTTAATGAGAACACAACAAAACCTCGCCAACATCCTCTAATGAAACAAATCGACGAATGGGAACAACGATCGATTGAAAAAATTCAGCAGACTGCTAACAATGCCCGAAAACAATTGCTGAATGCTATACAAAAACACATGGATAATATAAAGGATTCATTGACACTTTTAACGCAACAGCTGAGTAAATTACGTGATGATGATGCATTTTTTGAAATTGATATCAAAGAATGGAAAGAGAAACTGATCAAATTCAAGAAGGAAATGGACACACCAGAGACGGTCAAAATTCGTAATGATAATATCAGTCCATTTATATCCAAGATTTTGATTGATGAAACATCATCAGCTACTGATATTTTTGAAAGATCAGATGGAAAAGCTCGAATTGAGGATAATGGCCGTTCCATCATTCATATTTACTCGGCAAACCACGCACCAGTTCGCTGTAAAAGTGAATATACTTCCGGACAACATCGATTTCGTTTCCGAATAGAAGAACTTGGCAGGAACAAATGGATTCTCTTCGCAATAGTATCCAAGGACGCTGTCATTATGCATAACTCATATAGTACTCCCACTACTTATGGTTGGGCAGGACTTAATCAAGTCTTTCTCAATGGTGTTTGTAAAAATGGTTTCAATGGTTATAAAAGCGACATGGAAAAGAATGACACAATTGAATTCTATGTCGATTGTGATCAACGAAAAATTCGTTTGAAAAATGAACGAACTAACAGTACATACGAACTTGATGTCGATGTGGCTCAATCTCCTTTTCCATGGCAATTAAGTCTCAATCTTGCCGATCCCGGAGATCGAGTTTGTTTAGTGTCATAAAAGTTCGACAAATGCTCTTTAAAGTATTTTCTCTTCATTAACTCTAACAGTGTCTATGTGTGAAACTTATTAGTATTCAAAACAAAGAGGTATTAAAAATGAAAATAAGTCTTTTTTTGTTTGCCTAAAATGACTCAAAGATTGGAAACAATCTCCTGATAATAATCGTATACAAGTCCTTAAAAATGAGTAGACCTAGCCGTATTTGATGTAATACGTAGATAATCACTGTTTCAACCGAGATATGTCCAGATTTCCAAAAAAGTAGATATCAGAAAATAAGAAAACTTTTCTGATATCATTTAAAGGAGCTCATGCACAACAGCGAAATTTCCGTAAACACCAATAGAATAATAAAGAAATATCAGCAAAGTTTCTGAATTCGAGATATGTTCTGATTTTTGAAGTTTCCTTCAACTTGACAACTGCATAGCGAACCGAATGAAAATCTTTTGGGAATGTTGAAAGGTTCGATACCAAACAATTTAGAATACAAGTGCTTGAATTTCCGAAACGCTCCAAAATTTCCTTTTTCAGAAGTCTAAGCATTGCTATTTTTGTAATTTCTCGCTATGTATTAAACCATGGTATTTATGAACTAGTATAATCTGTTAACTTAGATACAGAACAACAGTCAAGATCATGAGAAAGCTTAACAAATGAACAAATATGTTGATTATGAGGTATGACCATCTTGTAAGCATAAATATGGAAGACATAAGAAAATTTAAAAATTTGACTATGCTATTCATTTTTTCAATAAGAAATGCAACAATCAATAATTTCATTTTAGTCTTTCTTTGTTTTTTTTATTCTATTTATTTTAAAATATATATTCTATTTCGCTAAGAAATAAAAAATTGTAAATCTAAAATGATGTGAAGTAATGATTCAGAACAAAAGAAAAAAGATTATTTCGATTTTACTAATCACTATTTATCTTTTTATAATTCCTATGAAAATTTTAAGTCTTCTAAATTTTCGAAGAATGTTTTCGTTTATACCAAAATCTTACAGTTTTTTAATGCTTTCGCATCGTATGAGTAATTCTGATTTATTTGAAAAATTTTCTTGGGTATTATTATATCTAAGAGTAAGAGTGTTCCACTTTATAGTGAAAAGTGAATGTCATGAAGAATAGATTATGTGTTATTTTGTTTTTCTTGATAGATGGTCTTATTTATTGATAGTCAAAATAACAATACAGATTCAACTTGAAAATATTTTTTAAAGAAATATTGCTATTGTGTACTCATAATTGAATATTTAATGTATTATTATTTTCTCAAACCCCATATTCATTCAACATATCAAAACAAACAAATATGAACTTCTCATTTAATATAATTTTTGATTAGTCAAAAAAAAATTGGTTAGGATAAAAAGGATGATAGATCTTATTTGTCAGGTTAAGTCAAACCCATTAGAAGAGATGTTTCAATAGTTTAAATTGACATGTGGTGATATCAATCGATCTTATTTTCTGATGCAAAAGCTCTATTCCTATTATTTTTAATTATTTCAATATTAAACCAAATATTCACAGATTGATAGGGATAAAAGCTCGCTGGGACCTAACTTACATTCACTACACACTATAGCTCGTATGGCTGCAGATCATATAACAAATTAAAGCTTCTATTAAAATGATTTCTTTTTCTACAATTCAATTGTAAGTAAATTCTTTTAATATTTGAATTTGAATTTACTTAAGTTTTTACGTTCCAAATTTTACATATATGAAGTTAGCTAGAATGTTGAACTTTCAAACATTCCCACCACCCGGATGGATGTATACTCTATTCTAAACGTAACTGTATTAAGGCACATAAAGTCCTAGAGAATCGATAATTTTGAACTCGTTTTTGAATGTGACAAAATATACATTAATGGATATTATTGAAGTGCGTATTCTATAAATATTATACTCTGCAATCTTACAAGTATCATAACATGAAATATATTGAACTATGTCAAATATTATAAAAATTTGAAAGTGGCAAAGATCAAGGATTGAATAATATCAGGAAGTATTTTTATGATTTACAGTTGTTTGCCATTGTGTCTCGAAAATTCACCTCTAACAGTTAGTAGGGTTCATCAAGAAAAATTCAAATCAATCACTAATTTTCCTGATATTTATTATTTTGTCATGTGAAATAACTATTTATTTCGATTAATAATAAATTTTCATTGGATTGTATTAAATAAAATAATCAGTTTTGATATGATACGCTTAAAAAGAAACTCAGTTGATATTACAATCTGATTCAGATCAGTTAATAGAAACATAAACATTTGACTTGAAAAAAGAGAACTCACTCTATTTCGCGACTAGCCAATGATATTTCTTTATCTTTACCATTTCAAACATCAAACGAGTAAAAGTTATTTGTGATAATTAGTATTTTCGTCAATAAAAAATGTCATTTTCCTTCGTTTCTTGAAGGTGTGGGTTTCAATTTATTCTTTCTTCATTTATATCCGCACCTTACACCTACAGCCACAGACACCCACACCCACCTATAACCTTCTTGGATTGACCCATTAAATTATCAATACTTTATAATAATTAGTTAAGAAACGGTCTGTTTGATCGATGAGTTATTACAATATATATTTTGTGTGAAGTCAAACCCATTTTTGCTTCAATGAAAGAAATCCGGTAGTAGGATGTGGGTGTGGGTGAATACTCATTTTTCCCTCATTCACAGCCACAGCCACACCCACCCG
>CAJNSZ010000309.1:33272-120170 GCA_905329745.1 Rotaria sp. Silwood2 | reverse complement strand
TCAATACTACGAAGAACATAAAACTATTTATTTTTGATATAATTAATAATTGTTTCAAGTTCAATTGAATAGGGCTTTTGTTGAATATCAATACGCATTCCTAAGTCACGTGTATAATTTTTTTCCAACACTAAATTACTAACATCAAAATCAATACGATCGTGTGTCAATGCAACATGTGGTTCAATTAGATCCAAAGTAAATGGTCCTGTTCGAACACTTTCATCAATTAATAAAATATATCTCCATTCTTCTCGATAACATTCGCACTTCATACCAAATTTATGAAGTTCATCTTGAAATTTCTCAATATCAAATGAACCGTATGTTGACAAATGACAGTTTAAATCAGCTGGAGCAACTTCTTTATTCATATAAGGAATATTTACGCCATGACGATTTGCCTTATATTCAATCCAATCCTTTGGATTTGCAATATCTGGTCGTGATTTACAATTAAATTTACAAACAGCTACCCAAGCAACAACTTCCATTCGTGTTTCACGTGTTGCTGTTGAGCTCTTGACATTATTATACAAATCAATGTATGTTCGTTTAGGATCTGTAATATGAGAAATTCTCTCTTCAATATCTTCACAATTAGCACGCACTTCAGCACGAAGAAGACGTGGAGAAACACCTGATATCAATAAATTTTAGAGAATATGATTAGTTAACGTTCATTAAAGATCATTTCTCTTTACCTGAATCTGGATGTCTAACAACAGCACACATTTGTAACCAACCTAAAAATGAATCGAATTCTTCTTTGACTTTTCTAATTTCCGAATCTCGTCCTTTCACTGTTATATCACATGCTTTAGTGGCTGCATTACTATTTACTGTTATTGTAACTTGTTTTTGAGCTGCCCATCTCCGAATCATTGGATTAAATATTTGAGTCATTTTCGTGCCACTGAATAAATTTTGTGACAAGTTCTTATATGCTGTTGAGTCTTTGGTATTATTATTTTGTAAAGAAAATGTCTGTTGAACAATTAATTGTTGAAGCAGATATAATTCACTCTTGAGTGTAACACCTGCCGTTCCAGTTAAACTAAGAAGTCTATTATTTAATTCCATCCGAACAGTCTTGGGAAAGATTGTTCTTGCAGTTGAATATTCATTATTAACTTTAAGAAAATTTTCTTCAGTTTCATTTAATTTTATATGTCTTTCAACATCATGTTGAGTTCAGTCAGCTTTTATTTTTCCTAAGAATGAAATTACAGCTATTAAACGAGCAGAACTCAAATAAAGAATATTTCACACTACGACAAGAGATACAGGTGGTTGACTTATCGGTTGTATTAATGTTGATTTTAAATCTAAAACAGCTGTATCTCTTGTCGTAGTGTGAAATATTCTTTATTTGAGTTCTGCTCGTTTAATAGCTGTAATTTCATTCTTNCAAAGATCAAATGATTTTTCTAAAGTATCATATCGTCTTAATGCTTGTCCAATAACATGTCTTATATGACTAAGACCTTTCACATCACAGACACGTGCTAATATGAATGCTCGTGCTGGAACAGATTGTTTAATTAATAAAATTTCATTCATTACATTTAGAAGTGTCATAAAATCACCATCAGAACTTTTAAAACGTTGTGGTATTTGTGTTAATAGATTTGTGGTGTTTAAAACACTTAGAATAGATGCAAGACAAATCAAATCACGTCCGCAATTGTAGTCTCGAAGAGCAGCTAATACACATTGTGTCATTGGCAAAGAATCAAAATCCGGTAATTTAGCAAGTAATTTACCATAGGCTGTCAATTCATTGGAACTTTCCTTCAAAACTTCTATACAAATAGAGAAGCTAATATTAATAAGTAATTCATAATGAAAATTTCATTATTAATGTGGAAACTAACATTATATCAAAAGAGAAAAAAATAATTATTTAGTTTTCATTCTATTCACCTTCCTAAATTAAAACGAGGGTATTTTCAAATTATAATTTTTATCAAACTAACATCATTTATGTATCTTTAGATTGACTTTAACTCGATTTACTTTGATAAATGATGGGAAATAATATAAGTAACAATATATTTTGTTTTCTTTGATCTGCCCAAATTTTAAAAGCATATCGAAATGCCTAGAAAAAAAACTTGATAGTGCAACTCTGTTGAGACTGGAATGTGAAACTCATATGTTTTCTTTAGTTTCATTATACTAATACAAGATACACAATGTGTAAAATCTCTATAAGACAATAGTTCTTTTTCAATAATGATATATTGTCTGTAAACGTTTTCTTTTCTATTTCTACATTTCCAACAGATATTTTCTTTACTTATTTTTACGGAAGTCCTATTTTTCATTTTTATTATCGCTATTCGCTAGCTTATCGGTACTTCGATATATTCTATAACCTGACTAGAAGATCAAACATGATTTCTGCAAAATATTTGTTAGTCAAAAAATCTAGTATATAAAGGTTTAAGAAGATTTTTTTTATGGTCATATTCGGAATAAACATGATCGATAACTCCGTAACCGATAGCTATTGGTTAGTTGAAAACATTTTCTTGTGAGATGCTTCATGTCAAAATCTTAAATTCTATTGAAATGATTTATCATAATTATTTGAAAACATTCCTCATTTAATTTCTATTTGAATGATAAAACATAAGTTTACAGGCATTGTTGTTTTTTGAAGATAAAAATAACTTACGCATTCGCATTAATTCATGCGTGGTATAAAAAATAGCTTCTCGTTTGGGTTGCTCAGGTAAAAATTCTTTCATATAATCTAATCCATTTTTCAATGGAGATTTTCGCAATGAAAATTCAATACTAATTAAGTCCGATTGACATATTTGTGGTACCGGAAATGGTTTAGTTTTAGGATCAAAATCATACAACGCATAATATTTTTCNAAAACAAAATTTCATCTAGCTGACAGGTCATTTTCATGAGTTGTTTTGCATGTTTTTCAAATATCATTAGTTTTAAAAGAATTTCGTCTTATACATTATCGAAGAAAAAGACGTGCCCGCTCCTCCTCTTTCGATTGGTGAAAACCGCAGGTAGCTAGGTATTGCGGTTGTCGAGTTATTGAGCTTACACTCACCCCTCTTTTATTCTGGCGCGGACATTAATCTATTCTATTAACAATCTTTGTGATGTCAGTTCATGTAAATTAACTAAACGTTTTAATGTTAGCCAATTAACTATTAGTCATAATTTACGTCGAAGAACATTAGTGCTTATGAGAAAGCGTAAAGTTTAAAAAATGGACAATGAAATTCAAGAAAAAAAATCCGGAAAAATTGTAGCAAATTGTAGAAAATGATTCCTTGTAATTGTGATCTCAAAGTAGACGATGCAACGTGATTGTATACAGTTATAAAGTGGAAAAAGTTTCCTCTCGCATAGTAAAAAAATTTTCTTTTAGCAGTCGTGTCTATGAAGAAATACAAAAGGTCGATATTGTGTATCATTACTTTTACATTGTATATTACTAGTAAGATATTTTTTATAGGTTGGTGTCCACCAGAAGATGATCTTTCATCGACAATGCCTGTTCAAGAAACTCTTAATTTTACAATATTTATTAAGAATTTTATTGAGTTTCCAGCATTCAATATTAAACATAGAAATATGGTTGATAATTTGAAAAACCCATGTACTTTTCATCCAGAACATTATAAAGATTGTCCGATATTTAGAATTGATTATATAATGAATGAAGCTGAAAAAAATATTAGTGAACGTAATTTAATGTTACGTCATGGTGGTATTATACGTATTAAAATTGATTGGGATTGTAATTTAGATCGAAATATAAAACGATGTAAGCCTGAATATTCATTTGCTCGTCTTGATGTACCTTTTCAAGAAAAACCATTTTCACGTGGTTTTAATTTTCGTTATGCTTCTCATTGGAAACGTAATAAGAAGCATTTTCGTACATTAACAAAAGCTTTTGGTCTTCGTTTAATAATTGCTATTAGTGGTAAAGCTGGAAAATTTGATTTTATTACATTAACTTTAAATACTGGTTCATTAGTTGGACTATTTGGTTTAGCAACATATGTTTGTGATATTATTCTACTTCATATATCAAAAAGAGCACCTTTTTATCGTAATCATGTATTTGAAATTGTTCATCTACGAACACGTGCTAATAGTACAATAAACGAACCAAGAAAATATGTTTCAAGAAACGATGATGAATATTCAAATTCCAACTCAAATATGCAATCAGAATTATCGTATGCAACACCTGAGTATAGTCCAACGTCGTCCGGAAAAACAGTTACCATCGGTGCAGTGACTTTTATTAATCCGCTTTCATCAACATATTAACAACGTTTTTGAATGAAGTATTTTCAATCATAGATAATAACGGTTTTCTTTGTGAAGAATTTTGTTATTATGTTTAGTTTTTTTATAATCATCTTTATATATATTTTCTTTTTGAACTAAATAAAAGCTTAACATATTGAAGCCAAAATTATTATTTAATTAAAAATTGAATTTTCAAACAATCTATTGTACTTATGTCATTTGAATTGATTGCATCAAAATTTTATGGATGAAAGTGTGAAGTGTTTGTGAGTATACTGTTCTCATACCTTGACTACTAGATGAAAAAAAAGGAACAAGTTGTATTCTGAAAAAATTAAATGGTCATCAACCAAGAGAAACTATAAGCTTGCTTGGCTAATGTGATTCAGATCCGGAAGTAGTTTTGTTATAATTTACCTCTCGTTGTCTGAAGACCTCCTATTCTTTCCTATTCATTTACTCAATTTCTTCATCTATATTGTTATATTATTTGATATAATAGCTTGCACTACTTATATTTATTCATCGGCTGATAAAAGCATATTTTTGTTTGCATCTAATCTGTTGGTGGCACAATAACACAATAGAACCCAAAAAATATCTGTACCTTCATATACAATGCTACTGTTTGGCGGGATCTATCTGTGTTTGGCCTTGTTTCGTTGTTATACCTGTAATACGCTTCATAACTTGTTGCCAGTCGCTGAATACTTATCGTAGATGTGGATTTTGGATTGAGTATGGAAAGATGTTATTATCGTTGGAAGTCATTGAAGCAACTCGCAAATATGTGCAGAGCATACCTGCTTACTTAAGCCATTATAGATATTGCCAGGAACACAGTCATTGGTTAAGTGTCACTACTATTACTCACAATTGTGACGTTTGCAATTGTGATCAATGCCTGTTAGAGAGCATCGTTACATGATGCATTCAGATTCTCGGTGTGTATGTGCACGTGTATATGCATTTCATGCAGCTCTTTGTTTTTCTTCTGTCTTTTTTGTTTTTGTTTATGGATTCTCCAATTCATCGTCCTGTAATCATCTAGACCAATCACTTTCTTCATCCATGAAAATAATTGACACTCTAACATTCCTTTTTGTCTATGTTTTCTCACTTATTGCGTCTTTAAGAAAATAAGTTGCATGATACTGTCGTCTTTTTGTGATAGCAACCTAATCTCAGGTACGAAAGAGAGAGAGTGCAACTTCGCTTTCTTTTTCTATCGCCTTAGTTTCTCTAATATCTCTGGCATGACATATAAAAACGGATGAGCTGTAGTAAATAACCTCTGGACTTAACTCAGATACGAATTCTCAATAATTGGGACATAGTGCTAGGGATTGACCTCTGTAGTAGTGCCAATAACAAGTTTTTCTGCATGAAATGCTCTGGAAACGACTTCTGCCATTTTCTCCATAGATTTCTTATTGGTTTACAAAATTACGTTTTCATGTACTGATGGACTTAAAAAACTTCGTTAAACTTCGTCCATGGTCACATGAATTCGTATCGCTTCAGTTCGACGATGCACTCGCCACGTTTCCTTTTTTCAGTTAGCTGCGCATCATTTTTCTAACATCAATTACTATTAGCAATCGACTCATAACTCGATACGTTCAAGGTAATCCTGTTCTTTTGTACCACATCCGAATCACAATTACTGTCACTCTAAACACTATTAAATTTTGCATTCAATCAACTCATTTGAATACTTAATAAAATGCAATGTACAAATCGGGACATGAACGACCATTAAACAAGATGAACGAATCTCGTTGTTGTTGAAGAATTGCTATGTAGACGCTTTTCCCATCCTGAACTAAAGTACTCAGCCATCCACGTGCTACACATGAAAAATCATGAAAATAGATTGCATTACTTTGCTTAATAACATCAACAAAAGCATTTATCGAATCAAGATTAAGTTTCTCGATCGTTATAAGTAGAATATGCAAGTGGTCAAGCCTCTAAAAAAGCCAGATGTTTTGTCATTTGAATATTTCACAATGATTCTGTCAACCATGTCAAGATCAACTGCTCTGTTTTGTTGCTGACGCTAGAATCACTCGTTGTATTGGTGTTTTGGATTGGAAGCCATATTGAAAGGGACATACATTGATTATCTGTCAATGAGGGCGTGAGAATTTATTTCATCGTGTTTCTCATCCTCAAATCTACAGTTGAATAGTCTCATAAGAAGTTGGTTCTCTGCGAATAGAGAATATCGATGGCAGACGATTTCGTAACTAGACGAGAAGTTCATTCTTCGTCGATAATGATTGATCACGAATCTTTAGATTGTTTCCATATTGGCAATGCAACGTTCGAAGATTTGGCATTGTGTTGACAAGATTGAGTATTTTTGAGCGATTCATTATGTGAATCCAAAGAGCTTGGCATTGACGACACAATGGTGATTTAATCAATGTTGAACACTGGGCTACTGTGAAATATCCAATATGTATAAGATGAAATCGACAAACCGATGTACTTTTAATTTTCCATAATTGGAAATCTACATTCTCTCGAAGTGTCAACGAATAGAGTCTATGTGTTCGATTGATTAAGGCTTGTACATCAGATATACAAGTATCTCGATTCAGTTAGATAGTCAATGAGATCAAGTGATCCAATGTAGGCATACAAGACTAAATTGTTTCATGAATAGGAAGATCTATGCTCATATCAAGAATCTTAGGAATACGAATAGGAGATAGCCATTTATCGGTTCCATATACATTCTCTATGACTCGCACATTATTGTAAGAAGAAAAATCTCGATCAGTCGGACAACCCGATGTGTAACATATATTCGATGTCCAATTGGACAATGCGTCGTGATAATAGGGTAAAGTGTAAAGTAGGTGTTTTGTTGTAGTCCTTGTGAATCCCAATGACATCGAGCCAGAACGGTGTAGGAAAAGTTTCCATTAATTCATCAACTCGCTTTTCCATGTTTTTATTAACTGAAAAGTTAAATATCATATAAAATCGAAATATTTTGTTCTTCTTCAACAAATGATCTACTATAACTTTTTTTCCGTTCATGTCCATTCGAATACATTCCTGAAAATCTAATTGTTAAATGAGGCAAATTCGGCGTAGTTTTCAAGAGACGAATTAATGTAAGTTGTGATGATTCACAAACAACATCCAATCTTATTATTGATGAAAATATATATACTGGTAAATCAACAATAAAATTGCTGGAAAGATTTATGGCTAAGTGTCGCAATCGAGGGATACGTTCGGATACATTCAACAAATATCTTACATTCAGATAGATCGTTGTTACGGAATCAGACTCGGTCGATGTTGAAGTCCCAGTCAATCTCCAAAATCGTTTTGACACTGATCGAAAATCAAACTTATAGTTTCAAAAATGGACGAGAAGCAATGTGTTGAAGCGCTTATTGAGACCATAACAAGTATTGAAGAGATGAACACCATCGCAAAAATTCGAATAGTTCAAGCAACACTTCATTGACCAATGATTCCAATTGCATCTTATTTTTTATCTAGAGAACAGAATGGGGTTCAGGAACTTCGCCAATAAGATTTTCGCCAATAGGGCTTTCGACAATTTTATTGTGAATTAAATATGGATTAAAAATTTTCTATTGATTACATGGATAGATGATGTTCATCTATGCCGCAGCCATAAGCCATATAAAAACTTGTGGAGATTCGTTCGATGCTTAAAGCAAGAAGCAAGTGTAATATCCCATAAAACGGTTTAGACCGAACTAGGTTTTTCTTCTGCTTAACTAAAACAATCGACGCACGAAGCAGCAGGTAATACTAAATAGACTGAAAACCTGTTGCACTTGTTAGAGCTGAAAACAAGACCATTAGCTGATACAATCAAGTCTCTTGCTCATTTTTTTGGCGAACTTATTTGTCACGAAAGAAAATGAAAGAAAAAGAAGAATGATGTTTCCAAATCAGAATTATCAGATTCGTTGTCAAATGAAAATTACGTCACGTTTTATTTATGTTTCTTTTCATATTAATCTCGCTTTTTTTCTAATTAAAAGCATGACTCGCTCATATTCGCCCACATCCTGAGTGTACGCTATGATACATATATTCTAACAACACTAGCTTCAGTTCTTACATCTATTCTGTATTAATATTGTTTCGTGACAGTTGTCGAACGTCCACTTTACTTTTGCCAATATACTATTGGGCTTTCGTCATTGGCAAATGTCCTATTGGCGAAAGTCTTATTGGCGAAGTTCCGGTAACCCAACAGAATGATATAATAGAGTTGTGCATTTTTATAGAACAAATAAGAACAAAAGTGTTTCGTCATCATTGTGTGCATTTTCGTTCTTTGATGGATGCGAAAGAAAAGGTGTTGTAATCATTGAAATTCGTTTCTTTTTATGGCGTTGGCGATAAGTCCATGATTCTTTTCTTTACCTTTAAAGTTTTATTTTAAAGTAGTTCGAATCGAATGAATGAAAGTAAAGCATTTTTAATTGTTCCTTTACATTATCATAGAATTTGTGACAGTAAAAAAAATGTCATCGTAATTCACCTGTACGAATTGGTGACATACATAACAGATTCTGTAAGCATGTCGTTTGAATGAAATATACGTGTTGTGTAAGTAGCTTGCAGGCATTTGGCATTACTCTCGATTCAATCATTGTTAGATAATCGAAACAAGTTAATATTGACTGTGTGTCGATTATGCTGCTGCTTCTTTTCATCGGTCTGTTTAATGATCTGTATTTTTATGATACATTTGAACGACACTCACCTCGAAAATCTGACATCAGCAACTATTTGCTTTTTGTCATGTGTCTCAATCAAGTTATATTCTTCTGTCTACTCTTCAAATTTTCTGAATTGGGTTCATGTGGAATAAGTTGCCTATTTTCTTTTGATCTTCAGATGATCGAATAACTGCTTAACAAGTCGGATTACCTATTATCATCTTCTTATAATATTCTATCCAACTTCATCTTTTACGAAAAATTTTTCTCTAGCTATTGGAATAAATTTTCTCACATTAGCAGTCGTCTGCGATACTTATGTACATGAAATAATCTATGACATATCTATCTCTTTTCTTTCTTCATTTAAGACAACTGCAACACGTTTTTGATAGTTCTTGTTGCGTGGAGTTGAGTTAAGACCATCGTAAAGATCAAATTTGGGTGTAGGTGTTGTTGACGAAAGGTTGCACACTCACATCCTACTATTCATTTGATAACATGCATTTATATTGATTCTTACAGTTATCAACTATACACATAGACTGTTTACATTCTGTTCAAAAATTCCATAAATTGCAAAAAGAAACACCTTAATAACCTCTTTTCATTAGCAATTTCGGATCATCCCAAGATTACTTTCTTTTAATTAGAGTAATAGATCATTTGTTCCCTAATCGAACTATATATTTTTAATAAACTTATTCGTAATATGTCTTGTAAACTTGGTGATTTTCTGAAAATTTTCTTATGAACATTGTCATTGTTGAGTACTGAAACTATTTTAGTTTTTGGTTGGCTCATTCAAATACTTCTTAAAGTCAACGATTATAAGTCAATATTATTAAGATTTCCATTAATATATGGAATGGATCAAGATTAAAATGTTTTATTAAGATTTTATAGAATGGCAAAGCAATTTGTCTTATATATCAATAATTTTCATGTTCATACAATTCTTTGTTGAAGTTTGCTATTTCGAAAATAAAAGATCAATCAATCTCTCATTTTGGAAAATTGGCATCAATATTGCATTATAAGAGAAGAAAAAAGAAAAATAAAGTTAAAAAAAGGTTTTATTTCAAAAATGAAAGAACGGAAAAATGACATTTTTTATTGTTTATAACGTCTTATCATTTTGCTTTTGATGATTGATTTTGAATAATAAATAAAACGTAACCATTGAGCATTGGTATTTTTAACAAAAAACAACGATAAACAACATATTCATCTGCTATTTGCAATTTATATCGAATATGGATTAAAAAACGACAAAAACGAGATCATTCGATATTGTTTGAACATTTCCTTAGTGAACTATTTGAGTATATCGGTTTTAATATTCACTTAATAAATATTGTAAATTGATTTAAAACCAATATGAAGAATTTAATTTAACTTCGTTTTTCAAAATTGTGATACAAAATAATGAAAATAAGTAACATCTTCTGATGATAATGGTATACTAGAACAGATTGATTATTAGGTATGAAAATTGTCAATAGATCAGCATTAGTATTTCATCTTCGATTACTGACAAATTTTGTCACAATACCAGTAAAATCTATATGTGGAAGAAAAATTGCACACAGAATTGAGTTTAGAACAAATATTGTTTATCTTGTAGAAATTTTCTGGACTAGAGATTTTTGAGTATACATTCAATTATTGCTATTCAAATCAAACGGCTATCAAGTTTGAAGTGTTTCTGGTATATTTTCATCAACTTGCTTACCGACAGTTATTTCTATCCTATGAATTGGATATCTATATTGACATAATTATGTCTTTTGCGTATTCAATATGATACGACAATAACGTTAAAAAACAAATATTGTTTTTCACAAGATAGCATACTTCATTTAGATTCATTATCAACAGAAAACAATGTTTTACAGACATTGACAGAAAGATGGAAAGCATGTTCTTATGATAACCAGCTATTTCATAGAATTCCTTCTCTAAAACTAGATTCAATTTTCAGTACATCGTGGACCTTAAATAGAAAAAACTTTATAAAATTCCGTGGGTGCGGGTGTGAAAATTACAGTTAAGAGAAGACTAGCATGCCTGTCTAAAGCCATACCCACGCCCTCACATTCCGATCGTACCGGCAATACGGAAAACCAACCATCCCAATTGCAAGTATGAAAAGGATGTTATGCCAGTAATGAGTGTTTCTTATTTAGCTCCGATTTATCTTACTGAATGAAAGTGGCATAGCTTAAGAAGGTTTTTCGTGACAATGAAGTGAGATTAAAAAATGAGTTTTAAAGACATACTTTTACTTTTTAGTCATCTATGCAAAAATATTTTTTGAAAGAATAAGAACAATTTGTTCGTCTTTCTTTGTCTCGAACCAGGAAAACAACTATGAAAGGATACATCAAAATACTTGTCAAAAAAAAAGTAAAGACACAGAAGAAAGAAAAAAATAAGGAAAGAAGAATAATAAATGAAAAAATAAATATACATACGTGTTCTCGTCTTGTTGGTGACACGTATGCAACACGGAATTTCTTTAGCTGCTCCTTTTCGTCGCTTTTTTCATGTCAAGCAAATGTAATAGATGATTGATTGAAAAAAGCATCTTGCTACAGAACGACAAAACAATGGGAAAAAACCAACTTGTTTCAGCTATTTATTACACTCATCGTTTCTAACGAAGTGTATTCATATAAATTCAGTTTTGGTTTGATGTTTGCTTTTGATTTTCGACTGTCGAAAGACTCCTACGTAATTGAGCAATCACGGTTTTTTGTGTACTTCCTCTATGTTTTGTTGGAACATTTTCAAGGAAAAAAAGAACGTAACTTCGCTACCGTTTCGAACAGGTGTATCAACGGGGATGTGAATAAACAGTTGCCTAGTTAATCTGCCAACAACGTATCATTCGACATCCTTTTACAAAGTCATAGGCAAAGTAATCATCGGCAACAGCTTTTCAAGGGGAACCAGAGCACAATTTATGATGCGAATAAATGTAATTTTACTGCTGAACATTCGTCAACTTTCAAGAGACATTTCTCTTCGCTTGACTAGTATATATTATGTCTTAAGCCGAGTCCGCTCATATCATAGGTAGCATTTAGTTGGGTCGATCATACTTTAATATTGAAGATTATAGTATTTGCGAGTAGTTTCCCAGACAATAATGGGACCATTCAATCGACATCAAAGTCAATAACTTAAATGAATCTTTGAATGTTTTCGTGAATAGACAGGGATGTCGCTAGCAGACTTTCTGCGTTTTGTTGGCATTTCTGCTTACTAATTGCGAAAAAACAAGCGCTCGAATCCTCTTTTTCTTTCTTTCCTCCCTCATGAAATCCGGTGAGCTTCAGCAGAAATCTTCCAATCTGCCTTCAGAATAATCGCACTTCCTTTGCCTGAGTCCCCACGACCTTGGGACAATCCCGTGAGAAAATAATTGATGATAATCAATGATTATTTGCTTTTAGTTTTACATGGATTATATCGACCTGAATGGAACCAATGCTAGGGCTATTCGATTTTTAACGAAGGGTTTTATTTTCAGATTAATACGACACGTGCACATAATGAATAATATTGACTATCTCCGAGACGGGCAGTCTTCCATTGATGACGATTGTGTAAATTGCACTGAGGATCAAAATATTGGCCAACATAATCCAAATGTAATATTAGCAGAGGAAGAAGGATATTTAAAAGCAGCCTTTCTTTGTAAGTCTTAAACAAAAGTTCTTACATCAAGATGCAACTGTAAAACAAAAAAGCATGCTTGTTTACATTATTTATTTTAGATGATGAGATACGAATTGTGAACCCATCGACTGATAATATTGGGAATGAGCATACACAATCTACACTACTCGAAGAAGTATCATCATCCAGCAATAGTAAGATTCCACAACCTGTCGAAACTAGTAAATTTGTCAGAGAGAGAATCTTGGTGATGCATTAGAATATATCTGTCTTTTCTGTTTTATGTTCATTAGTCAAAGATGTGTCTAACATTTTCGGTGAATCTCAACCCATTACTGCTGATGTGGAGCTGCGATCAGACAAATCATCAGCTCCAGTGAAGACTCAAAGGCAAAGTAAGAATCTTGTAAACATTACTTTGAGAATCATAATGCTAAAGTATATATTTCCATTGGTTATTATGTGATAGAAAACAATGGAAATCCGATTTCTATTTATTATTCTTTAGAAAAAAAAGCAATTATAACTGCATGTGTTTCTCGAAATAGCTCAAAGTCAATGTGCTAGCATTAGAGATAGATTTGATTTTATTCAAATTTATCTTTAAAAACAATGGTCATTGAAAAAGACCTGTCCATAAATCTTTCCATTTGAATTAATTTTCAACCTCAGAATAATCGATTATCTCGATATTTTTGGATAGGTTTCATTGACTATGTGATGTATCAAAGAAAAAAAACGACTGGTGATAATTGTTCTTGCTGATTCTAAGATAGTTGAACTATCGACATGACTAATATTTTCATTTGACATGAACTTACAATTCTGTATATGTTTTTGAATTTTAGAAGCCAGGAACGAAGCTTTATTTCTGGAGTTAGATGATCAAGAGAAGCCGACTCCATACATGTACGACATCTTGATTCACTAAATTCTTCTTTTTAATCGTGTTTTCAGTTGGGAAGCACCCAAACAATCAGCCGAGCTCATCTATAACAAACAAAAACTTCAAGTCAACGTGAAAGATTTTATTGTTATTCAATACCTCGGTCGAGGAAACTTTGGCTGGGTAGTTAGCGTCAAGATTAAGGAGCATCCTAACATTCGTATGGCAGTCAAAGTAAGTAACTTTTACGGAGAAATATTCCCAACTATCCAATTGACATTGTATGATATATGTGCATTCTATACATGTTTAAAAGCTCAGTTAAATTTATTTCACTTTATGTCCAAATGGCTTCCAGTAATAAGCAGTTTTGAGAAAAAGAAGAAGAAATTGTAATTTGGAAAATTCGTAGTTTTTTTAAGTAGTGAAATTTACAACATAAATGTTCCTGTTTTGGCAATTAGAGGTATGCCGCTTGACAAATGATATGTACTTTGTAGCGCTCCTCACTTTCAACAAAAGAAGAAAGAGCTTCTATAAGACGTACTGAACTGAAAATAATGCAAGAGTTCGGCTCTGGCGTCTGTGTATATCTTATTGGCTATTATGGTGCGATGATTGATACAGTGAGTGAAGATTCGTGTCGCTTTTGTATTATATTATTCTTTTTGAAGGGCTGTGGTGAACTATGTATTTGCATGGAGTTAATGGATACAACAGTCAAAAAATTCTATGAAACAATGCATGTACAGAAAGACATTGTTCTTAGCAATCTTGATCGTTTTCTGAGTCGTCTAATTCTAAATGTAAGAAGTACTTTCATTGATTTATGGTTACACTTTCTATCTTACACAGATTGCTTCGGCACTTGAATTCTTAGCAAAGCAAGAATATCTTCATCGAGATGTTAAACCAGAGAATATGCTCGTCAACAAGCATGCTGTGTTTAAACTGAGTGACTTTGGTACTTGTTGCAAAATAAATGAAACGAATTCGGTGCAGAGTGGTGCTATGGGTACTATTGCATATTTTTCACCTGAAATTGCGCAGATATCACCCAAGCCGAGCACCATTCAATCTGATATGTGGGCCTTAGGCATTAGTTTAGCTGAAGTTATCATCGGCAAACATCCATGTCCGGCTTCAAATGACTTTGCTCAATTCTGGAAAATTGTCACGTGGAATCCTGAAGTTCCCGCAACGATCATCTCCGAACACATGCAAAAGTTTATTTTACACTTGTCAGTAGTTGTACCTAAACTGTCCGTCTAATTATAATAGACTTAAACTTTTGCTAGAATGAACAAAGAAGCTGAACAACGACCGGCTTGTTACGCCGACATTCTCGATATGGCTTTTATTCAAGATCTGCCGAAAAATCCAACAAATGACGAATGTACTTTTGTCAATGATCTAATCCAAATCATTCATCGATCTGACAGTTAAAACTAATGAATCGCTCTTGTGTTATTAATGCAACAAAGGTTTTAGAGTGTCTTACAGAATCTGAATACATATGTATATATGTATATCTATACAAATAAGTGTATGCAAGTGATAGTATTTTTGGCATTTGCTTACACTTAATAATAAATGAACAATATTCACAGTTTGCCCAATATGTGTGCCTAAAACACATGTTGTCTTTTTTCATATTACCTATAATATATCGTTCATTAGTTTTTTACTTATTCTCTTGTACGTGTATATTCTAATACATATATGAACTTTTCCTTTCATGTCATATATGTACACAAGTATTTTCTCTTTTGGGACTTCTCGTATTCTCTTGTTTCCATGAATTTCTTTTTGCGCATTTACAAAGTTATTCGTATTGAATAAAAACAAACTCACGTTCACAATACTCAAAAAGCTCACAGATTGCTGTGCCTTCGATATTCTCAACATTTTTTTCGCATTAATTTGAGTGTAATTATTACGAATAGATTTCTTACAACAAGGATATAGACTAGAGAATGAAAAAAACGATGTCATCATTTCGAAAAAGTTGCATTTAGTAAAAGAACTACTAGTGAGCAATCGTCGACCTGTTCTGCATCGATTGATTTTCTCCAAATATATATTTTGTTTTCGACAGTTCATACTCCAAATTAGAGATAAACAGAAAACGTCTAAGCTGATAGGATATACAAGACGCAAACAATAAAAAACATCTCAACTATGGGCATCGTCTTTCATAATAAAAAAAAAAAAAAAAAAAAAAAAAAAATAACTACCGCTAATAACATGCTACATCTATTAAATAAACCCTGAGTAAAAATCACCTGTTTTATGAACTCTAATACTTTTTAATAGTAAAAATCCTGAGAGTTAAAGTGATGAGAACGATTGTGAATGAACAAGAAAACATCCTATATACCATAGTACTCAGCCTCGTATGAGATCAGAAATCAGAAGGCAACATGTTTGAATCTATGTTCATGTTTTGGATGAAACATTATCTCTTGATTGAATGAATATTAATGAACTGTTAATACATTCATCGATCTATTTATTCACTGAAATACTGCTAATTTTAAATCTTCTACTATTGACAATCTTTTAATTCTTAGTGAACTGTCGATTATTTCTTGTAGATAAAAATAATATTGATGCTGAGCATGCTAAATCGTTCATTTGTGAACTTATTTCATTAGAAATCGGTACAATTCTTGATGAGAATTGATCAACATTGATGACCCTCTTAGAATGTGAAAATCTCTTTTTTAAGAGTTTTTTCTTCGATTCGAATTGTTTTTATCAGCCGAAGTAAATAACGAGACGAATAAATGACTCAAAATGTGATTGTTCATATCAATGGAGAAAACAGAAATTGTTCTTTGTCAACATTTCTGCTTTTGATCGCGTTCCATGATCTTTGACTGAATTTCGATCATGATAACAACCGTATGACTTCACTTTCTCATGCGTGATTCTATATCGATTATAGGATCATGATTAATTACAACTTGCTTGTTATGGCATATCGATGTATCAATGATATTGACAAAATTGATAATTATTTTCATTGATGTGAATTGATCATGTGCGTCTGTATATATGTTGAGAGCCTAGTTTCTCTATTTTTTATCGAGAAAACTGGTGATGCCGTTCAAAGTTCTTGTTCGAATTTTGGCAAGTACCAGCAAAACAAATTGATCATCTCTTTTTAGATATAGATTCTCAAATCTATCTTTGAATCAATCAAAACGAGTAATCAAACGAAGGAATGATGTGACAATGACCATAATGATGCTCATTTGGATCATATGATTTATATTGATTTAAGTAAAAATAGATGAATATTTTGACCAATAGATATTCATAAAGCTTTCCATGCCTATATATCGACCGAAAAGCATTCACACTACGTAAGAATGAATGTGCCATCTTGATGTGATATTGTTTTCAATATAATCAGTGACTCTCTGATGTCAATGAGAGATAGAGAACGATAGTGACAGGATGACAGGCAGACGTGAAAATATCAAAGTGAAAGGTGAAGAGAATACTTTCACAAGCATTCAATCATATAAAATGCATCAAATTCGTTGCTCTTATAAGAAGACAAATAATTGTAGATCAAAGCTGATTCTTTTGTGGTAGACATACATTTAATAATAAATTCTCATCATCATAGCTTGCTTCAATTCGATGGATGACAGAAAAAGATCACTATGCTCTTAACTTTCATCTAACGATGAAGGTTTTACCTAAGTGACCAATCGCTTTTTCGTAGAAGCATGCATAACCGTATGCTGTTCGCTGCGCTGACACCGAATATTAAGATCTTGACGATCCTTCAGCCTTCATAGATTCTGTGTCATTACTCTGGGCTCTCTTCTGATAAGAGTGCTTCTAATCAAATTCAATCTTTTTAATCAATCTACCAGTTGTAAGACAGAAGAAGACGAAATATGCAAAACTACCCTTTTGAGGTAATTATCTTTCACATAGCGAAGGGAAACAAGTCATTTTTATCTCATATACTGCACTACATTATTTCACTCAGCGTACCGCTTGTTTTGGAAATATGTCCTCACAGTGCCAATGTTTTATATTTTGAGAAGTTAGCATACACGTTTTCTATTTTTTCCATGGTTATATACTTTGATGAATATATAATGATACGAAAAGAAATGTCAGATAATTGTTTGTAGTCAATATAAGAATGACTTTGCTGCTTTATAGCGTAGTATTGGAAACTTAAGGTTACAATGTCTATAGAAAAAAGTATTCCTGTAGATATTTGTCTTGATGGTACATGGTAGACTGATTAAAAGATTGAATTTGATGAGAAACACCTTCATTAGAACAGAGTTCAGAGTAATGACACAGAATCTAGAAAGTTTTAAGGGTTGCTAAACTCCTGCTATTCGGAATCGACGCAATGAATTGCACACAGTCATTTATGTTTCCACGAAAAACAAAGTTTAGCAGTATTTTTCCGAAGCTAGCTATGGTTTAGTTCGAATACTTCACAAACAGATATTGGTGCTTATCAAATTCATGACATCGATTAAATATGAAGTGAAGTGAAGTGAAATGGATGTAATTGTGCCAAATTTTAAAAGAGTCAAACAATGAAAACGTATCCTAATTACCATTTTTTGGTAAGAGTGCTGAAATAAGATTCTTCTTCGTGAGTGTGGGTCTGGTTGAAGACGAGATCCACACCCATACTCCACAATCTCTACCTGCTTGGTTCAACTTGGCTATTACGAGATGACAGTATTATTTTCTCAGTTAGATTTGCTTGTTATCGTTAGTCGAGAGAACTCTCTAGGTATTTCTCATTAAGAAAATGATCAATAGAATTATTCGCAACGAAGAACTTATATAACCTTTCTGGTTGAATGAGCAAGTTTCTCATTTCAGTTAATTAATCGATGATTTTTTTAGAACGAATTCGAACAGATCGGTTACTTTTAATCAAAGTTATCAATAATTAATATTGTGTTATTCTCAATGAACATTTTCAAACATACGTTTCTATTGATATATCACTGCGTAACTTTTTCCATACCACTTTTAGATCAAACAAGTTTGCATGAACAAAATTCAACAAAAGTGACTTATTTCGAATGAAATTCAACAATATCGATAGTTCATAAATGATGAGAAAGTCAGCATAGTTCGATTGTGACGCCAAATAAGATAAATCTTAACTGATTGGTCTCGAAGAAACACTGTCGAAAGATTCATTAGGAAAATCTTTACTTATTTGATAGTTTTTGTATTGTTGCTAAGAATCAATGGATATCATCTTCGAAATCTGAACTTTACTATTGACATCACAGAATCTAATCTGAGAATCGATCAATACTGAAATGTTTTTTATTATTCAACCAGATTAATGAAAATATTTTGACGAAAATAACTAGGGATGCAACAATTCCAATCCGAGTCAATTTCAAGTCTTGGAATTGACTGGAATTGGAATTGGTCGGAATTGGAATTGGTTGGAATTGGAATTGGTCAGGAATTGGTCGGAATCTGTCTGGAATTGGCCGCCATTGGTTCCAATCAGCATCTATTAGTGGTAGGTATGTCACAATTCCAATGTAGTATTGACCTATTGGTATTGAACAGTATTCGTTGCTATATCCCTAATTTTTTCGCTCAAGGAGGGTTTTTTAAGAAAATAACGATTCTTTATAAAGTTTGACCAAAGGTTTTCGGGGTCGAGGAATCCGAATCTGCAATTAGTTTTTTAAAATATTGAGCTTGACATTTTTACTAAAAAAACCTTTTTTCGCGAAAGGGTGTGGGTGTGGGAACACGTAAGACTGGTATAAAAAAATCAAAATACTTTAGGTCTTATCTATGCATGAGATGAGTCATTATTTCTATTTCTTAATAGCTGTCGCTATTCTAAACAGCGTTCATTGTAGCGTGTCACCCCCTCTATGCGACCATAGTCACAATATGTAATAAATACCTTTTATTACATATGAAAAATAAAAACGACTAAAAAATACAAAAACTGAAAAAAATCAAAATTTCAGTCTGAATTTGAGACCAAAGGACTATAGTACCAAGTATCTTTGCAATAGATGACTTAACCTTCTTGTTTCTTAATGTTTTATATACCATTTTGTAGCCCGTGAAATTCTCTATCGAATGATATATAATAGTAGAGGTTTTTCTTTGATTATGAGAAAAAAAGTTTTTACAAAAATCGGGATAGGTCAATGTTTGCATAGAAAAGCACACGAAATAATGACATTTTTTGCGATAACTCAGCAATTTCTTGACGGATCATTCTCATCTTCGAACTCGGCCGAGATATCAATGAGACAATCTTATGTAGAAAGTTTCATGACAATCGCTGCATCTTCTCAAGACTTATCGTGTAAACGGCCTGACGGACGGATGGTGAAACGGCCACACTGACCGATTCTAGGGTGTGCTCACTTTTTGAGTACACGAAAATCACTTTCTCACTTAAAAAAAAGTTTTTTAAGAAAAAAACGATTTTTTTTGCTAAAAATATGTTTTAGTAAAAAAAGTCAAACTCAAAATTGTAAGAAACTGATTGCGGATTCGGATTCCTCGATCCGGAAAACCTTTAGTCAAACTTTATAAAGAATCGTTATTTTCTTAAAAAACCCCTCCTTGAGCGAAAGAATTAGGGATATAGCAACGAATACTGTTCAATACCAATAGGTCAATACTACATTGGAATTGTGACATACCTACCACTAATCGATGCTGATTGGGACCAATGCCGACCAATTCCAGACCAATTCCAACCAATTCCTGATCAATCCCATTTCAATTCCAATCAATTCCGACCAAGTCCAATTCCAAGCCAAGAATTGGAATTGGTGCATCCCTAATTGTAAAATATCGCCAACAACTTTGTTCCAGTTTCGCGCTCAAATACATTCGCAGCAAGGTCGAATAAAATGGCTTCAAACATCGATTGATGGGAATTCCTATCGTCTAAAGTCATCGATTATGCATTTACAAAAATTGTCCTCATCGATATTGAGACAATGTGGTTGTATTAAGAACCGATGAACAAACAAGTGTAAATCGGTTTATTTTTCACTTTCCAATGATCAGTCGTGCTGGTGCTTTTTGTGTTGATGGATATATCTTAATGTTGGTGAAGAGTCGATGAAGTTCTCCTATTGCTTGCCTGTCATAATGGGCTACAATTTCAGCTAGTGATTCTTCGATAGCCATATCGAAATGAAAGTGATGAAGTGTCGCCACTCGTTGCTGAAGAATATCAGCGAGTGAATATATATCGACATTGTTTGCTGTGGACGAAGACCCTCGAACAATAAGAACAGTCAGATTGGGCACCAACGAGAGGAATAGATCGATTATATCGCAACATGAAAACATGGTTTCCTTCAAGCAAAGATCTAATCGATGAAGAGATGTATGAACAGGAACTTTAAATTGAGCTGGAGGTCGAGTAAAGTGTCTTGCTAACTCAAGTTTTAACCGGATGAGGCACGGACAAGACTGAAGTATTTGTGTGAAAACTCGTGGATTTTCTATACAAATATCCAATCTATGCAACGATGGAACACAAGTCCAATCTTGTTGTATTCGGTACAAGATCAAATTGAGTTGACATGTGTGCAAATTTGGATATGCATTCGTAAAGACAAAGGACGGTAATGACACTGAATAATAGAAATGTTCAATTGGATGCTGTGAAATATACAAATATTTGAGCTGAGAAAAGAGTCGAATCGATTGGCATTGGATTCGATTGGGTTCCATGTGCAATGTTAATGAACGAATAGCCGAAAATGGTGATAAATCCATCAACTCAATATAATGCATGCTGAGTATTGTTATACGTGAAGCAAAGAAACGAAAATGTGAAGAACACAATTCTTGTTGGAATGTTACTTCACCGTAGAGATTCGTGAGAGAAGTGAGTATTGCGCGAAATCGATAATTGAGACTATAGAAACCATTGTACAAATCTCTAATGGATAGATATTGGAAAATTTCAAAGAAAAGTTCGTCTGGTAATGATTCGAGGATCGTGATCCAGGACGATGGTGGCGACAGCAACGATAGATCACTCGTCCAATCCATTGAAATCGATCTGAAAGAATATTCAAGAACTATGAGAAATCAAGTCCATAGAGAATTGCATTCACTATTACCAAACTATCTACATGTCTGACTAATCGATGCGGATTTGTATTTATTTCTCTCACCTTCAATTTATTGTACCAAACATTCTTGCTCGAGAGAGTCAACAACATATGGATAGCTACCATTATTTCTGGTGATAGATTTAAATATAAAGAAGAGACAATTTCAATAGAATTTGTCAGTAATGGATGACTCCAAGTCTTCTCTCGATCGCAAATAATGTTAGGCGATTTCACTTCAACTCTTCCCTCGACAACATTGTAACGTAGCTGAGCAAATCATCATTGAAGGTTACAAATGAAAATCATATAACGTTGTTTCATTGCAACAGCTCAATGATTCATCGAAAAAAAACAGCAAATAAGGAAAAAGAAGGAAAGAAAGAACACACCTGTATGTTATTCACCAAATAACCAATCTCAATCTCATTCAATTATTCTCATATTGTTAGCATTTGAAAATCGATCTGCGTCGACTAGCGACATCCTTTCAGTTTTGTCTATCAAGAAGAGTCTTTTTGCTCTCCGAGTCACTGATGGAAATATCTCAATGCGAATCAGCCGTAGTTTTGTAACTAATCTAAGCTCTAATACAGTCAACTTTTGCTGTAATCTTAGTATTTAGAAACTACAATCAACCACGCGTAATGGTAAAGAAGAATTACAATTTGAAGTTGATACAAATGATGAACAAACATGATCAACAACAAAGACATCAACAATCCCTTTTTTCGCATTTTTATATAGCAAAAGGTACATCATCAATTGAGTCTGGTAGTCGATATAAATTATTTGAACAATTAGCTAACACATCAATAATATAGTTAATAATGTTGATGATTCATGATTTGAATTTGATATATTAGATATTTCAAATCATAAACTTTATCTTGAACGTGGTCAAATGTTCGTGTTTCTCATGTTGATGAGCATCTTTCGTTTGTTTATATTATACTTAATGAGGGTATGGGGGTGGGTGCAAAATTTTAGCAATTATATACAGCAAGAATAACGACTAAGATATTAGTAAAATTCTGCAGACATCGTTGACGATGACTCAGCCGATCAACTGACACTTCTAACCATACGATTTTTGAAATTCTTGTTTTTGTTTCACTTTTTACGTTTGACCAAAACTGTGATATTGTGTTTTGAGCAATGTGACACGACTTCAATTTAAAAGTAAAAGTATGGTTAAGAGTAGACATGGATCATTACTTGTAAATAAAAAAAGAACCTGTTACATAAGCACATCTTAAGCTTTATGAAAACCAGAGTAAAATTTTGGTAACACCAATATTTTAACTACGATCTCGGTTCCCCTTTTTCTCGAGGTATAAGACGAGGAAAAAAGTTCTCCACGAGAGACTTGTGTCATGGTGTGAGTGATGATCGTGTACGGCTAGGTTCTAGACATTGGTTTTCTCTTCGTAAACTATTATCCACGTGTTTTCACTCTCGTCAAAAAATATGCATGACTGTGTTTGATGTTTCATATCGTCACATAGTAAACAAAGAAATAAATAATAGAATTCAGTTGAAATGCACTAACTAGGATACTTCATTATAACCATTGTTAAAAAAAACAACACGTAGAAAAAAGACCAAAAAATCCTTCATTTATTGATAATGTCTTATTATTTAATTTGTTTTCAGAGTTAATTGTCAAGTCATGTAGTTTTGACAGATAGATTTTATTTAAGTGTTAGTTATGTATATAGTAAGAAAAAACTTCATTAATTCACAAGCAACTGTATGTTGTCTAAATTTAGTTTGTATTAAAAAAAGCATTGAACGTTCAAAGCGTTTTTTAATTTCAACAGATTGAAATGGCTTTTTAGTCAATTAAGGTTTATAAGTGACTTTTAAATAAGGTCTCGCCTGACCATAGCGATAGACTATGTATTCCTTATATGTAAATGCCGTTCCTTGGATTGAATGATAACCTTTTGGTGCAGATACTAATGAGTTATCGGCGGCTGAACAGATTGATTCATTGCCCAATAGTACTTTATTATAAAATATGACGCGTGTTTCATCTGCTGCAACAGGATTTGTGTATTGATGCGATTTTCGAGGATCATCAGCGAAATAAGCACCATGACCTATAAGATAAATCAAAAAATATTGATCAAATAAAACAATATATGTCGACGCCAGATTTTTCCTGGAAACCGTTATTCTCTTTGAGATCATTATTGTATATTAGCCAGAATAATTTAAAGATGTGAAATAATGTTGGATTTATTTTAATTTTAAGCTATATTTCTTATGCAATTCTTATATTTAAACATCGACGATAATAAATGAATATGTTAGCATCTTGTAAAAACTAACAACTAAATAATGAAACTTACCCCAAGCTCCATCTGGATTATAAAATCGATCATCAAAACCATATTCAGTTATTCCCTTAATTCCATCACCACTTGTACCATGAAAAAGTTCACGTTCATGTGGATTAAATCCCTGACATTGTGTACTAATTACTTTTTTCATACCTTCATAGATCTCTTCCAAATATGGATTTTTAATTTCTTCAATAGATTTTATTTCTATGTAAGGATTGATTAGTTGCATTTGTTTTAATAGAGCTTGATATGTAATACTTGTATAATGTAATGGTACAAGAAGTGCATTACATTTTAAAGGTGGATTTGGTAAAATATTGAATGTTGGCTCTAATTGTTTCCAATGACGAATTTTTGTCATTTTTTCAATACGTTCAGTGAGTTTACTGTCAATACTACGAAGAACATAAAACTGTTTATTTTTGATATTATTAATAATTGTTTCAAGTTCAATTGAGTAGGGTTTTTGTTGAATATCAATACGCATTCCTAGGTCACGTGTATAGTTTTTTTCCAACACTAAATTACTAACATCAAAATCAATACGATCGTGTGTTAATGCAACATGTGGTTCAATTAGATCCATAGTAAATGGTCCTGTTCGAACACCTTCATCAATTAATAAAACATATCTCCATTCTTCTCGATAACATTCGCACTTCATACCAAATTTATGAAGTTCATCTTGAAATTTCTCAATATCAAATGAACCGTATGTTGGTAAATGACAGTCTAAATCAGCTGGAACAACTTGTCTATTCATATAAGGAATATTTACGCCGTGATGATTTGCCTTATATTCAATCCAGTCCTTTGGATTTGCAATAGCTGGTCGTGTTACATATTTTCCAACAACCCAATCTCGAACAAAACCACCTTCTAATTTACAATTAAATTTACAAACAGCTACCCAAGCAACAACTTCCATTCGTGTTTCACGTGTTGCTGTTGAGCTCTTAACATTATTATACAAATCAATGTATATTCGTTTAGGATCTGTAATATGAGAAATTCTTTCCTCAATATCTTCACAATTAGCACGCACTTGAGCACGAAGAAGACGTGGAGAAACACCTGATATCAATAAATTTTAAAGAATATGATTATTTAACGTTCATTAAAGATCATTTCTTTTTACCTGAATTTGGATGTCTAACAACAGCACACATTTTTAACCAACCTAAAAATGAATCGAATTCTTCTTTGACTTTTCTAATTTCCGAATCTCGTCCTTTCACTGTTATATCACACGTTTTAGTGGCTGCATTACTATTTACTGTTATTGTAACTTGTTTTTGAGCTGCCCATCTCCGAATCATTGGATTAAATATTTGAGTCATTTTCGTGACACTGAATAAATTTTGTGATAAGTTCTTATATGCTGTTGAATCTTTTGTATTATTATTTTGTAACGAAAATGTCTGCTGAACAATTAATTGTTGAAGTAGATATAATTCACTTTTGAGTGTAACACCTGCCGTTCCAGTTAAACTAAGAAGTCTATTATTTAATCCCATCCGAACGGTGTTGGAAAAGATTGTTCTTGCAGTTGAATATCCATTATTAGCTTTAAGAAAATTTTCTTCGGTTTCATTTAATTTTATATGTCTTTCAACATCATGTTCAATCCAATCAGCTTTTATTTTTCCTAAGAATGAAATTATAGCTATTAGACGAACTGAACTCAAATAAAGAATATTTCGCGCTACGACAAGAGATACAGGTGGTTGACTTATCGGTTGTATTAATGTTGATTTTAAATCTAAAACAGCTGTATCATTTGCATTACCATAACGTAGAAAATGATGAGTTCGATCTTGTAAATCTCTTTTAGAAACAAAGACATTATCAGAATAACCTGCTAATAATGATTTTGCTATTAATACCCAATTGCCACATTGAATTTGAGCTTGTTCACGATAATCATTTGAAAGATCAAATGATTTTTCTAAAGTATCATATCGTCTTAATGCTTGTCCAATAACATGTCTTATATGACTAAGACCTTTCACATCACAGACACGTGCTAATATGAATGATCGTGCTGGAACAGATTTCTTAATTAATAAAATTTCATTCATTACATTTAGAAGTGTCATAAAATCACCATCAGAACTTTTAAAACGTGGTGGTATTTGTGTTAATAGATTTGTTGTATTTAAAACACTTAGAATAGATGCAAGACAAATCAAATCGCGTCCGCAATTGTATTTTCGAAGAGCAGCTAATACACATTGTGCCATAGGCAAAGAACCAAAATCAGGTAATTTAGCAAGTAATTTACCATAGGTTGTCAATTCATTGGAACTTTCCTTCAAAACTTCTATAAAAATAGAGAAGCTAATATTAATAAGTAATTCATAATGAAAATTTCATTATAAATATAGAAACTAACATTATATCAAAAGAGAAAAAATTAATTAGTTAGTTCTCATTCTATTCACCTTCCTAAATTAAAATGAGGAAATTTTCGAATTATAATTTTTATCAAACTAATATCATTTATGTATATTTAGATTGAGTTTAACTCGATTTACTTTGATAAATGATGGGAAACAATATAAGTAACAATATTGATTGTTTTTAAGATGTAAGACTGATGAGGTCATATTGATTTCGAATATGACTTGGAGAAATCTTAGATTTTTCATCCTATCATACCTTTTGCCGAAATTTTCTTTGATCTATCCAAATTTTAAAAGTATATCGAAATGCCTAGAAAAAAAAAACTTGATAGTGCAACTCTGTTGAGACTGAAATGTGAAACTCATACGTTTTCTTTATTTTCATAATACTAATACAAGATACACAATGTGTAAAATCTCTGTCAGACGATAGTTCTTTTTCAATAATGATGTATTATCTGGAAACGTTTTCTTTTTTATTTCTACATTCCCAATAGATATGTTCTTTACTTATTTTTACGGAAGCCCTATTTTTCATTTTTATTGCCGCTATTTGCGCGTTATTTTTTTATTTTTGCTTTTGCTGTCTTATCGGTACTTCGATATATTCTATAACCTGACTAGGAGATTAAACATGATTTCTGAAAAATAATTGTTAGTCAAGAAATCTAGTATATAAACGTCGAAGAAGATTTTTTTTATGGTCATATTCGGAATAAGTATAATCGATACATCGTAACTGATAGCTATTGATTAGTTGAAAATGTTTTCTTGTGAGATGCTCCATGTCAAAATCTTAAATTCTATTGAAATGATTTATCATAATTATTTTAAAACATTCCTCATTTAATTTCGATTTGAATGATAAAACATAAGTTTATGTGTATTGTTTTTTTTCTGCAGATCAAAATAACTTACGCATTCGTATTAATTCCTGCGTGGTATAAAAAATAGCTTCTCGTTTGGGTTGTTCGGGTAAAAATTGTTTCATATAATCTAATCCATTTTTCAATGGGGATTTTCGCAATGAAAATTCAATACTAATTAAATCCGATTGACATATTTGTGGTACCGGAAATGGTTTAGTTTTAGGATCAAAATCATACAAAGCATAATATTCTCCAGGCTGTGTTCTTCCTAAACGTCCATAACGTTGTTTTATTGTTGATTCAGCTGCATGAACTTCTTTCAATATCATTCGTTGAGTTCCAATATCAAAAACAGGAATATTAATCATACCAGTATCAATCACATATTTCAATGATGGAAATGTTAAAGAAGTTTCAGCAACTGTTGTTGAAAAGAAAACACTTCCTTTTCGAAGATATTCTTTTTGAGTAGAAGACGATTGAGATTGAACTAATGGATAAGCAACAACTGTTTTTTGACTTATTTCAGCTAATAAACGACAACATTGATTAACTTCTGAAACTGAATTAACAAAACATAATATTTGATCTTGTCTTTCTCGTTTGTTATATAACTCTTGTACAATATTTATTATGTTTGCGTTTGGCCTTTGAATCGGTTTTACAAGATGCAGAGTGCCCATAGTTGGACTTGTAAATTCTGAAAATTTAACATTTTTTATACTTTGAAAAAGTTTTGGTACAGATGGATGTAGTGTAGCAGATGAAATAATAACTTTGATTCTTGATGATAACGCTCGATTATCAGTAAGCATACGAGCTATTAATGCTAAACAAAGATCAATATTAACAGATCTTTCGTGCACTTCATCCACAAAAAGCACGATCGATTTATTAGCAAGTGTATGATTTGTAATAAAATTTGCATCATTGAGTAAACGTTCTTTCAATAATCCATCTGTTAAATAAAGAATTTTAGCTCTTGAATTATCTTCATCACCACTAACAGCCCATCCAGCTAATTTTTCTGCATTAGGATTTGTATCAATTGTCATAGTTTTATTAACACGATCACAAATTAAACTGCAAGGTAAACGACGAGGTTGTGTTACAAACACTTTGTCATATCCTTCAGCAAGTAACAAAGCTGGTAGCAAGGATGACTTTCCTTAAATAGAAAATAAAATGAATAATTGAATTTCATATAGCAAATTTAATGAGGTGTAATCTTTGAAGCAACTATAGAATTCCGATCAAATCTCTTCCTACAATAGAAGACTTCCAAAAGAAAATAGTTTTCTCCAAAAAATGAAAACCTTATTACAATATTGATATCGAAATATACTTCATTTTTAGAGTTTTTAGTTAAAAATTACGACAATAAATAAGAAAATAGATGATCATTGTGAAAACATTTTATATTTGGATCGATTGAAAGATCCGGATTCTCTCATTCTGAGGAACTGTTTAGAAAACCTCATTTAGAATGGTGAAGTTCAATTCGACCGAATGCGGTTCTGACCAAAGAATATCGCTCAACTGAAGCCGTTTCTATGTAAAAAAAATTAAATTAACTACGTCTTGGTGGAACTCTGAAAATTTTGAGTCTAATGAACCTTAGTAGTAATTTCCTTACCCGAGCCAGTCGATGTAGATATAGTAATTACTGTATTCTCCTGTATTTTTTTTAGTAGTTTAATTGATGATTCATATAAAGGTAATTGAATGGTAAAACAACAATAATAAACCATTAATCGTTGTAATAAGTGTGGGACATGACGAAAATTCTTTAACTCGTGACCAATATATTTATGATCTTCTTCTAATATTCGTTTAATTTTTTCGATAAAATGTTTGAGAGTGTTGATTGAAGCTTTTGTCGGTTTTATTGAAATTTTTATTCGTTGAACAGAAATATTTAGTTCAATAAATTTGTCTAATGCTTGACGTTTCATTTGTTCAATTCCATTTATTAATGAATTTTCTGCCATAAACGAATCAGTTGCTTTTCTTATTTCAACCCATGGTGATCTAGAATCGCCTAGAATAAATAATTCACTACATTCTAAGGTTTTGAGTCCAATAACATCTTTGAATTTTGCCCAATGCTGTGCACTTTCTGTTTTTAATAATCCATATAAGAATTTGCTATATTGTTTCCAATATTTAGTGTTTGGTTGAACTTGAAAAAGTGTTTTATTTATTGATGTTGTTATTCGTCTGAGATGTCTTTGATAAAACTCAACAGCTCGTTGTTTTATATTTGACAAAGTTAATATTCTTTTTAAGATGTCTTTAAATGCTTCATGATGAGCTTGAATACCAGTCAAGGTTAATGCAAATGTATTATCGCTTTCTTTGAATGTCATTTTTGGTATTTTATCAATGAAAAAATTATCTAATTGTTTTGTTCTTTGTAAATAATCAAGTATTAATTCTTGTTTTGGTATTATAAAGTCATACAAAATATTTTTTTCAATTTTAATGTATTTAATTGTTTGGATAGTACTGGCTATTTCTTTTATCTTTTCTTCTTTTTTTTTCAGCTTTTTGAGTTCATCATTCAATTGTTCAGTCCTTTGAAGAGTTTGAGCTAATTCTTCTTCGAGTTCATGCGATCTCTTTTCAGATGAGTTTAGTTGTAGCATAGCCTTTTCTCTTGAATCATCACGAGCACGTTTGAGTGTTTCCAATTCTTTTTTTAAATTTTCTAACACTGTTTCTGTAATTACACGATCTTCTGTTGTTTCTGAGTCTTTCACTATTTTTGTTGATAGTGCCAGATGGGAAGTGTCACTAGTGGGATCAAGATAATCGTCGATTGTAACATCATCTGTCTCATCAGAAGTATCATCTGTTCTCGTTGTTGGAAACTTTGAGTCTTGTTCGTCTTCAACTCCATCATGACTAGTAACAGATATTGAAGATTCATCATCATCACTTGCATCATCATTGACAGACCATGTAGCACTATCAGATACTTCAGTTGTCTGAAAATAAGTTGAAAGTTTATTTCTTCGAATTTTCATTAAAAAACAAACTCATCTAATGAATCGAAATACTGCTCAGAATCCATTGTACTTGTCTACGAACACATAAATTTTTTCTGATATGTATTCTTATAAATTCTTCTATATTAGGTTTCGAGTGTAAACGTTGATGGAAAAAAATGAGCTAAGCTATATTGATAAACTTCAACTATCAGAACTAAGATTTCGACAATTGGTAAAAATGATGCGGATTTTCTTCCAGGTGATAAGTTTTTAGACACAGTGGTATCATCCACGATTCTGGCATAATCTCTATGAAGTTAAAGTATGAAACATGATGGAGCAATGATATTTTAAATGAAGAAATTTTGCCAATGAATGTTTCACTTTTTGAATTACTAGCTATTGCTGGTCTATGTCGACGATAAAATATGTTTTTCTTACTATGTTACAGGTAGTGTAAAAGAAACACAGAAGAGGTATCTTAAATTCAGTTACATTGTAGACTAATCGTACAGTAGATCTGTTTTTGCGCGCATACACGTCTCAATTCGTTAGGGGAGAAGGGTATGGGTGTGAGTATGAGTGTGAGTGTGAGTAAAGAGATGAACTACACTCTCACACCCACTCTAAAAAAGCTGTTTATGTAACACTAAGTCCCCGCCCCTAACTAATGCCAATCCAGACCTATTACAGTCAATTTCAGACGGATTTCTATCAATTCCGATCAAGTTCAGTGAAGTCCAGATCAGTCCTAAGAACCAGAAATGACGCATTCCTAGGTTAAATCTAAGCAAAGACTTGGATTTTCGTGCTTACATAAATTTGACTATTATCGATAAGAGAAAGCCATGCTTAATAGGCTTCTTTGAGAAAAGAAAATCAAGACCGAATCCGACTCGAGCCTTACTGAACCATAGGCTGATCATGATTGATCGAGCCTAAGTAGCTCGGAATCAGTACAGCATAGGGTGTGGGTGTATCATCAAAATTAATAAAGTCCATAGAAAAAATCAACTTAAAAAAAAAAGTTCCGATAGTCTCTCATTTAAAACAGTCGTAGTGATGTGAGTATGACTGCAAGTTTACAGAGACTATTTTCTGTACACCCATAGACACACGCACACCTTTCCACAAGCTCTCTGAATGACGTTGTACTTTCGAAAATTTTTTAAATTCAGATCTCACATTATCCGGCAATGCTGAAAATTCACAGTGTGAAAATTTCAATGACAAAAAAATTTAATTTTGACATAATTATAAGAATTTATAGACATTGCGTTCTATTGCTTAGCTCCTATTTACCTTATTTGATCTTGACAAGACATCATTATCTTGATCAGCATCATCATCAACATCATTTGAAAAAGTCAATGAGGCTGTATCATCACCATTTCCATCTTCAAATAATTCATCATCTTTAGATAAACTACCATCAATTACATTGCTTGTTTGCTGAAGACGTTTTCTTGTGAGAGGTATTGGATTTAAATTTGTCATATCTGAAAAATTATCTATTGTTTTCGTTTTATCTTTATCTTGTTCATTATTTGATACTAATTTTGGTATCCATCGAATGAAACCTGTAATAGTCCCTCTCTTATTTGTAAATGAAAATTTTTGAAGATTGAAAATTAAATTTTTGTCACTAATAAAATCTAAACTTAAATCGACCATTTTTTGACGATAATTCATTGCGTCATCTAATCGTGAATTTGTATTTGCGTCACAATTATACCAAGAATGAAGTTCTATTTCGAATGTCGAATCATCTACTGATGGAATATTAGAGACATCTAAAGATGGTATAGAATTTGATTTAGCTTTCGGATGTGTTAAAAACATAATTTGCCATAATGAAGAGCAATCAAAATTTAAAATTGATGAACCATGACATCGAACCCAAGCTAAATTATTTTTATCGAGATTTGTACTTGAACGCAGAAATTTAGTCATTGAAATACTATAAATGTCATCGGCTGCTGTTAAACGAATTTCACATTTAAATTCTTGGTCAGATTCTATTATTAAAGACTTTTGTAATATATCTGATTCATTAGATGAAAATGAATGCCAATCTCGATCATTGAGTAATTTATATTCCCAAATACAATCTACTATTAGTGTAGTTTCCTCCAATATAGGTTTATCTGGTAGATCATTTATAGTTGATGAATAACCTAAGATAAGATAGTTTCGAAAGTATTGTTTAATATTATCATGATGTCGTATATTTCGAAGTGGCGTTTCTGAGGCTTGATTTCTTATAAAATAATCAGCTCCATGTTCAACTAAATATTTAACAATTTCTAAGCGTCCATTAAAACATGCTCCATGTAGTGCCGTTGAAGCTGCTCTTGATCTAGCCTCATAATCAGAGCTTTTCGTATCTGATGATAAGATTTTCTCAAGATGTTGTTCATTTTGGGCGTTAACAGAACATCTTGCTGTTTCAACAAGATACCTTACCACATCTATATGACCGTTTCTTGCTGCTGAATATAAAAGAGTTGTACCCCACAGTCCAGGTTTATCTTTTATAGTTGGATAATTTTTAATAAATTCTTCAACAATATCTAATTTTCCATCCCAGGCAGCTTGAAAAGCATCAATTGAAGCTAAGAGACTTTGAAAACCACGACATAATGGAAGAATAGTACTCATACTTAAATGATCCTTGAAAATTTGTTGATCATAATCATAGTCATACTGATGTAAAAAATTTAATACATAACTTTTATACATTGAAGATAAAAATGGTAGATGCTTATTAAGAATATCTTCGATTTTCTTTTGAAGTTTATCCATTTCTTCATCTTCTTCTATATTTAATGTAAATGTATTCATATCATGCAAAATCGAATCTATGGACAAAGTATTTGATTCAGATATAGCTGATGGTCGGAGTTTTCTTATTACATCATACATAGTTTCTATAGCAGCGTCTAAACATCGTCTTAATTGCTTGTCCATGTTATTGGTAGACATCGTCTTTTGCTAGTTTCACACAAAAAGTGAATTATCTATGTACAGAAGTCTTTTTTAACATAATAATCAAAACGACATTTTCAACATACGAATTTTTTGCTTTCTTTCAAAGCACAAGAAGAATTTAGCACAACAGTGATACCAAAAACACAATAAATGCTTTCAAGGTGAAAGTAGGAAGAAAAAGGACCGAAAAAATAGACATTAATCATTTGTTTTTTATAGCAGTCATGTAAACCAGCTTGATTATAAAAGAACAAAAAAAATGAAATTGCGGTGCTGCTTCGGTGGGTGTGGGGTGAATATGGGTGTGCTGTTAATCTCCCAACACTCACACCCAAGATACCTAAATAATGTTCTTACGATAACTCTAAAACTCGTCAAGAAAACAACTGGAGACATTAGCAAGATCTCACACCCCTATTCTGAGTAAAAAAATGATCTGTTCATTATTTTCCTGGATTTATCCCGGAGATCCGTTGGGTAACAAATTCGCTTGATTGATGTCCATTAGATTATAGTTTATGGGATCAATTGACTGAAGCTATCAACTGGGAACACCTAACAACAAAGTCAACATTGAAAGACACAATATAACCTTTCGTCAAAAAAAGATTAAAAAAACAAGAATTTAAATTGTTTATCTCATTGGAGTGAACGATGACCATTAATCCAAATAAAAATCTAGGAAACTATATTCGTTAAATAAAGTATACCATTTTATGTAGAATTTCAAGCGCTGTCTTTTGATTAAAAAAAGTCTCTCAGTCAAAGGAATGATAAAGGAGAGTATAAAAAAGACATAAAGACCGTAATTCATTTTGTGCCACCCGATAGAAATAGTAAGTAAGATAAGACAGTTATTATTTCTTATCTATCTAATAGGTAAATAGATTAGCGAGATAATGGTTTTAAAGACCTATGATAGACAAACACATGCAAGAACAGACATTTTTTGGATTTAGTTTAACTTACATTTGAGAAACTAACTGCATTTCTCTATAATCTTATACTAGAGAGAAAAAAGCAAAACTGCCCAGTTCATTTTTACTGACTTCAATTTCTTATCCGTATGTTGTGCTTTACAATAGCAGTATTTTATTGAAGTATTTTTCATCCAATGGTTACATGACATGTAGGGTGACACTTTCACTTTCTTTTTACTGTTAGAAAGTAAATTAAATATTACTTTTTCTAAAACAAAAAGAGTACCATCCGCAATGACATAGGTGAAAATATTTTGACATTGACTCGAATTTTCATAGGTTCTAAAATATCTCAGCATATGTGGAGTTCTTCTAAAAATATGTAAAGATTATAAACTATTTAAATAAATTCAACATGCGCATCAAAGATTTCTCTATCAAGTGAATTACGCATATAATCATCTTAGTTAATGAAAGAATAATTGCGATGAGAGATATCACTATACTTTTGTTGTGCATTTCAACTAATAAGGTCATTTAGCAGAATAAAAACAGAAATGTGCAATTAAAAAAATTCCCAGTAACGAAATCCTAAACAACGACAAAAATCAGTTACTTTCTCTTTATGAGATCCGAGCAGATACGACAAAAGACAAACATAAACTTTGTTATCATTGAGAACGAAAAAGTGAATGCAAATACTTAATTTCAACGAGCTCGACTTTCATGCGCTCGCAAAATTATATGATTTCTTTTTTTGTCTATCGCATGTTAGGTAGATTTCAATTTGCTGCTGTATTTATTCGTTCGCTTTCACTGTATTACGTTGTGGGTGTTGGTGTGACACTTCAATTAAACCGAACACCCACCCACACCCGACTATCTTAAGCCATGGACAGGTTCTCTGATGTTCTTTTGCTTTTCTAACATTGTTGTCTGTTACTGGAAAATGTTCACTGTCATGAAAATAAATTGCTAGCTAGCTAGAAATCTTTCATGGCGGCTGTTGCATATCGCTGGATTGGTCGACACTTTTCTAATTGTCTTAGTAGATCCTTTTTTGGTTGGAAAGTGATTTCCGTTACCCTGGCACATGAATGAGTAGGGTAAAACGCTTCCGATTCTTTCGCATAATGCAAAGTGCAAAAGCGTTCGCTATCGACGAAAGACATTCGTCGTTTGTCCGAAACGGTTTTCTGCCACGAACATATTTTTGATAGATCACATTAAAATTTCTTTCTCTCTCCTTCAATATCCACTTGTGATCCAAAGGATTTTTATGGAAGTCTGAAGCACCACAATGCCACATGATATTCTTCGCAGACACTTAGTCGAATCGATGAATCTATCGCTGTTGCTTTCCTTTTAGCACATAATTTTGTGGTGTCTAACACTGTTCATCCTGCCCTAGGCATAGTGATAGGTGGGCTGCGTGTTTTTATTGGGTCGTCTCATTAGCCTAATGTGAGTTCAGATATATCTTTGTCACTCTCATGACTTCCAATATCACTTGAAACTTTTCGCTCACATTCTGCTAAATGACTGGAGGATTGTGAGAGCAGGAATTTTTCGCTGTGACTCTGAGTGATTAGCGTGCCTCTTAAAACTTTCAGCTCTCACTCTGACAAATTACTCTATTCTTCAAAGCTTTTGTGAATCATTTCTATTGATTTCTCTGTGGTCTCCATATTCCCACCACCGTCCTAACAAAGTGGTGAAATGGTCAAAATTTCACATTTTGACATCGAAGTACCAGCATGCAGCCCAAAGCTTTTTCGTTTGAGTTCCGTTCATTGTTGATTAGCATGAAGCTGTCTCGTCTACAGTTTGACGCATTGCTCTGTGGCTTGAAGTGATTGATACTTAATGCTTCACATTAATGCGAGTGACGAAAGTTGTCCCCTATAACTCCGTTACATCCGTGAGTGAAGCGAAGCCTTCTGCACTCATTGTTACGAATTTCGCTATGGTCGCAAGCTTTTTGTCTGCATTGTCACCTATTGCGCTCTGACTGAGAGGTTTTTACTTTCATCTGTGCAAGTTGGCTCGCGACCGAAAACCTTTTTTCTTATTGTCATCACTTACGCCCAAAGTTTACAATTGTGTCTGTGTCGTTTCTTATTTCTTTAATAAGTGAAACTTATGAATAGAGTACGAGAAAGAAAATGCAAACAAATCATCTTAGATATAGACAACATTATACAATTGGAATAAATGAAAAGATCAGACAAATAGGAGAAAGTTGCGAAATAATGAATGGATGCGAGTGGTAACTGAAAAAAATCTACTTAAATAAAATCGATGATGGGTGTCAATGTTATATCCATCTCAGTGGTTTTCAATATTTTCAGCGTCTTGGCCTTAAGTATTTAAGATTCAAAATGGTTTCTTTTGCTTTTTAGATCTTTCTAATAATTAACTTACCTCTGTCAAGTAATTGAAAAGCTATAACGTTCTACATGATGTTAACGATGTGTCGCCGTCGATAAGAGTTGTGCGTCTTACACCGTTTGCGTGTTTTTTTTTAAATGAATCGTTTCTTACTTTTGCAGCATGGTGGCGCTTTCTGCTCCGTTTCTGTCGGTTCTACCGACATCTTTTTTTTTTAAATTCTTTTCAAAGATCTACTCTATTGAGAAGAAATATACATAGCAACAGTAAAACATTCATAGAAAGAGTGAACGAGGAATGATGACAAGGAAGAAGAAAAAACAAAATTGTTTCATGAAATTCATCTTATGCGGAGTAAACAGATTGAGATTCATTTCTGCATGATGTGAGATGGTTGAAATTGATAAATTAGACAATGAATAGCAATGAAACATTTCATTACATCTCTATTTGATGGTTTGATTACTGATAGTTAACAGAGTACGATTGTTCTAAAAAGGTTGTTGTGTTTTATTTCATGTTGAAATAAATAAAACTTACATTATCATGAACATGTGCCAATTTCTTTTCAGATAATACAAAGACTGAGAATTTTCCGTATAATTCATTGTTCAGTTCAGATAGATATTTTAGAAGATTCGATATTTCATCGTATTTCTCAATAAACAAAGAAAAAGAAGCACTCAATTTGTTCATTTGAGCTAGCATTTCAATAATATTAAGATTTTCAAAAGAGGGTGTGGTTGTGGGTGTGGGTGTGGATTATGGTTTTCTCTTCAACCTTCTGAATTTGATATCTATATTGACATAATTATTCTTTTTGCATATTAAATATGACACGGCAATATCGTTAGAAAACAACTTTTGCCTTTCACTAGATAGCATACTTCATTCAGATTCATTAACAGCAGAATGGTGTGTGTGATTAGGATCTTCTATTCACTTACACCTGCCTACACCACACTCACAAACAAAACGGACTAAACATGACGGATGCGAAGACTTTTTAGACTAGTCTAAACGTAGTTGAAGGACGTTTCTCGAAAAGGCAACTGGTCCTGATGGATATGCAAGACGTCTCAGACTAAACCTGACGAGTAGTAAAGACATTTTAGACTAGTCTTGGACGACGTCCTCACTTATTTTTTGCTTGTTTGGGCACACTTGTAGTTCAAAACGTCGTCGATCAGTTGCATCAAAATCAAGTTCAAATTAAAAAAAAATGATGAAACACATGCCCAATTAAATGGTTACAATGTTATGTCAGCTAAAAGGAAATTGATTAAAAACAAACCATCAAATAAAGATGAATATTATTCATGCAATGAAGATATTTAATTTTTTTCTTAATATTCTATTATGTTTATGTAAAAATAAACTGTTTAACTTTTATTTGTTTATTTTTTGATTATGATGTTCTATTTTATATGTCAAATAAAGCTGAAATAATTAATCATCAAGACAAAATTTCTTTCTTTAGTAGAACAACTAACCAGAGGCAGCAGAACAATGTTAATCTACGAAAGGCTCAAAAGATTTTCGAAGGCGATGATAAGAGACGAGATAAAAAAAGGGAGACATTTTTAGTTTTATAATCCTCGCTGTATTGAAAATATATTCCAGGAGAAATTGAACTTTAGGCAAAATTAAACTTAGGCAGAACTCGTTTTTAATTCAGCGCGAAACTACAAAATGGTTTTTTTAAACACATGTATATCAGGTGAATAATATTTATTATCGTTACCGAAAGGCATGCAATTGTGTATATGTAAAATATATTTGCATTCAAATCAGTATGCTTTCGAACTTGAAAAATGTACGGATGTATTGGAAAAAAAGCTTGTCAAAGTAAATGAAAAGTTTGTTTCATCGCATATATATATAGTCTTGAAACAAAAAGCCTGTGTCACAATTAAATAAGAAAGAATAATATTGATTGTATTGAAATAAATGCTGTTTTTGTGAGAGCATCATTTGCATTGCAGTGGAGCCATGAAAAATCGACAATATGAAACGTCGTCATGGTAGAGAAGTGCTGTTTTTGCTTAATGATTGCTTTTCTTGTCAACAGTGACAATGAATTATGCTTCGCTTAGTTTTTTTCTTGCTACATCAGAAAAGAGATGTTTGAAAATCAGAAAGGAAGATGGCTTTTTATTTGAAATAAAACCTAGAGAAATATAGTTATGTCGGATATCCTAACATGTTTGCGACATGGTTTATTTTGAATATTTCTCTGCGTTGCCAAACAATAAAATCTTGAATATTTTTTTCTCAAAAGATGCTTCGTCGAATTCTCTGAAACTGCATAAAAAAAATCTTTTCAATTTGTTCTGTCAGACTTTTAGAAAATAAAAAAGGCAAGATATGTGAAATATAACTACTGCATATTATATTGAGAGCGAAAGAAAAAGTTTGTTATCCCACGTATCTTACATTGGCCTTCATATAAATCATAACAAATTGAATCTTGTTTCTTACAGATGTGTCATAAAATTATCCATGATATACAAAAGAACAACTTGTGAATTAATATATTAAACTGATCGATTTTTCGCCGATTTTTTTGTTATTCAAGTCAAGCATTACAAATAGACCCTGCAGTTCCATCCAAAAAAGCATCGTCCTCTGCTCGTATCTGTAATAAGTAATTAGAATCTATTATCCTAGGTTGCTTCTATGAAGAATGAGAGTCAAGCTCAGCTTACCATTACCGAGTGTGCGCATATGTTTACATTCATCTTACCCACACCCACATACTTTATTGAGCTGTAAAAAAATCACAAAACAATACAGTTAACTAACATTTCTTGAAAATAGTCTGATGAGTCACTAGACGTGATCGCGAAGGTGATATACGTGGCAGTTTCAATTTTGACTTTTCATTAAGCACAGGAACGCATCGTGTTTCGATAGGTATTAATGTTTTTTTCTCGCCTTTAGCAGCTATTGGTGAAACAAGAGTTGAATGAACACGCCTTGTACATGATTCGAACATTTTCGGCGAAGTCAGAATAAAATCAATCGAACCAGCTGTTGTAGCACAGACAATACCCCATACTTGTGCTAATCTTAATAAACCTTGGACATCAGAATTATGAGGATGAGAATCCAAAGGATCAATTAGGAAGAAAAGTATGTCGAGTTCATGGGAAGCAATTTTTGCTCCTAATTGTTGATCCCCGCCAAACGGACCACTGCGAAACTTGGTCACTGGTAGATTAAGTTCTTTTTCTACAAGAGATCCTGTTGTGCCAGTTCCGAACAGTTCATGTTGAGAGAGAACTTCACGATGTTGTTTGAGACAGTCAATAAGTTCTGTTTTCTTGTTATTATGTGCAACAACAGCTATTCGTTTTCGATTTGACATCATAATATGCTCGACCATCTTGTCAGAATAGACAAAACTTCTTATCGTTTGACGCCGAAACTATGAGCTTTTATACTAGAATAATGTTTTTTTTAAACTAATGATTCAATTGGAAAAGAAGACAAACGAAATATGTAACTGTTCCGTCCCCCTCATAATTTCTTTCTATATTAGTAACGTTTGACGTCATATGAAAACCATATGAGTTTAAAATAGCAACGAACTATTGCAGTACTTTTTTCGAGAACAAATAATGCATCGCATGTGTCCGAAGGATATGACTCAATTTTTCCAAGTAATCAGCTAATATTTGTCGAGATGTAAAAAAAATGTTTCTGTGGAATTCTGATAATTGCAATTTGTACACTGAAATTTCGATACTTTGTTGAATATTGATTAGAGTTGCGGCAGTTTCTGGGCTTTGCTGCCGAAAATTTGGCACTGTTTATTGTCAAAAGCCTAGTGAAAATTGGATAAAATTATCAAAACTCTCATGGCGAAAACACCATTGGTCGAAGTTACAGTTTACTAAATATTGACTTATTGCTTTAATGGAAATTTCCAACAAGAGTATAAGCATCTAGAAGGCGTGGTTTGTTCTGTCATCTTAGCAAATAATGAGTCATCCGAGAAATAAATTGGGTTGCATAAGTAGATGTTTTCAGCCACGATTCACTGGGTACGGGTGTGAAAGAATGGAAAACCGGTTTTATCTCTGGCAAGAATGATCCTAAGCAGTGATGAGTTCGTATGTTTCTACATCATTCCGATTTCGAGACATTCTCTTTTGACTGGCAAATCAATCTTCCCAACTTCAGAACTATCATGTAAGTCTACTGGGATTTTGATTATCTAATCTCTGTAGTTATCTAGGAAGAGGTCTCCAACGACTAAGTTAATGGTATTTTAATCTACGTAGCATCATACCCTAAATCTTGTATACTTGAATTAGAAATCGAAATACGTAATAATTTTAAAATGTTATATTTTAATCATTACAAAGTTGGCTAGTAGAACTTTTTAGCAAGTTAATTTCAGAGTTCTATATAAAAGTTAAAATGACAAGTAGTTTTCCACGATTTTGTATTTTATTTTAATTCATAGCTTTGAAAAAATTTAAAAATGACTATTTTCTTACTTAAGAGTCTGACTGTTTAGTTGACAAATTTCTAATTGACATAATTTTTACTAAATATTATTGGAGATTTTTCGTTTTGGTTTTACTTAGGGTAGTCCAAAAGTGGTGACGGAGGTACTTTATTTTCTAACAGAAAGCTTTAAAAAAAAATTTTCTTTTTTTATGAACAGATAGAGCGTCTTTCACTCTATTTTTCTATGCTATTTGATCACTATTCAACTGGTATCATAATAATAAAATTTCGATAAGATCTGTTTCGTTCGCATGTTGGCTGGTAGCATGAACATGAATGCTCGTGAGTATTTTTTGAATAAAGTTTGATAGAAACAAGGTAGAGAACTGCAGTTTTCACCATTGGAAAGAAGAGATGAAGATGCATCGAACCATGTATTACTGATTTTTCTAGCTTGTTTTTTATAAGATTTTCAGTTGACCTTTTAAAAAACAAACCTATCCTGTGAATTGTTTACAGTGAATTTTCAATAATAAGGTTCTCATTCAAACCGCTAATTGCAGATATACAAAGTGCGAAAGGCTCAGATGTTTAAGTTCAACTATTTTGAGATAGTACGTATTCCAGACGGACGTCTACTACGATTTTTTATCGATTTTTTTTTCTTTTTTCATAAAATAGCATTTTCCCGACGGTTAGAGAATTGAATGAAAAAACTTCAAAAATAATGTTAGGAAAATCAGCAATATATGGTTCGATGCGTCGTCATCTCCTCTTTCCAATGGTGAAAACCGCAGTTCTCTATCCTGTTTTTATCAAACTTTATTCAAAAAATACTCACGAGCATTCATGCTACCAGCACATATGCGAAGAAAACAGATCTTATCGAAATTTTATTATTATGATACCAGTTGAATAGTGATCAAATAGCATAGAAAAATAGAGCGAAAGGCGCTCTATCTGTTCATAAAAAAAGAAATTTTTTTAAAGCTTTCTGTAAGAAAATAACGTACCTCCGTCGCTAATTTTGGACTGCCCTAAGTAAATGACAATAATTTGAATATATCTATCAGAGATGGGATCGGTTACCATTTTTGTCCAACCGAACAGAATCGAACCGAAAGTAACCGACCGAATTTTTAGAAAAATTCTAACCTAACTGAACCGAATCGAAAAAGTCTCTACTTAATGAACTGAATTTTTAAGACTTTGTTATGAAAACGAGCTTAGAGAAAGCGAAGTTTATCTTAAACTAATAAGGATTTTAGTGATTTATATACGTATACGCAACATCAAATCAAACAATAGAAGCTAAGAGTAATTAATATTTAGAGAAAACAAAAAGTAAAGATTATTCATTTGATCTCCTAACTCTGTTATAATATCCTTACCTTCCAAAACAAGTTTAAAAATATGTGAGATAATATACGAGTTACAAGCAACAGATAATCGTTGTACGATTATATTTTTTTCTTGCTATGTCTTACTAAAAACGTCCGTTCAAACTTAAATTGAAAGATTATTTCGATTCTATCTAACCGAACCAAACGTAACCGACCGAACTGTTCAAAGATTTCTAACCGAACCGGTCTCATCTCTGATACCTTATACATCAACTCAAATTTGAACATTTCAAACTTATACATGAACAACGTAACATAGCTAAAAATAAAACATTGTTGTTAATATTATTTTGAGAAGATGACTTTGTACAATATTCAAATGACATAAAAGATAATTCTCATCATCGATATTTATCTCGAGTTTGTTAACATTTTGTATAAAGTTTAATCATATATTTGTTTTTATCAAATAAAAAAACAGAATTTTTTGTTCTTTTGTCTTTTATGGTTGTTCGGTAGTGAGTCATTGATGAGTAGCCAGCTATTTTGACATTACCTAGCATGCACGCGCTTTTCCTCGTGGTATAGAACGCAAACGCAAACAGAAAAATCGACCACCACTCCGCGAGTTAACTATTTCTTCTGGTTCTCTTTACAATTGATACAAACATCATTATCGTTTAGGACAAATTTAGAAAAAAAAATCCAATTGATATCAGTTTATCGTTTGTTATTCGTGTATTTTCTCGGTTCTATGAAGTAAACTAATATCTGTCACAGTAACTGCAAGTTTAAATGTATTGCAATAAGAGTGATGGACTTCGGTCCACGTTCTTTTTGGTTCACTTCTTACGACGCATGTTTTTTTTATTCGTTATTATAAAAATGAATCATTTTACTGAATAACTGCATCATCTCGGAATTTTTTTAGTCAATGGCTAAAATCAAATAAAAAAAAAACGAACCAATCGATGTCGACAATATGTCTTTGAGCAAAAGCGAAAAGAAAAAGAATATCTTTCTCTCATCTACCATTTGTATATAAAGATATTTTTTTCGCATACATCTAATCATAATCAAAGGAAAACAGAAAAAATATTATTAGTATCGTCTCTATCATTTTATCGTTGAACGACGTCATTAGAAGATTGTACCTTGAAAATGGAACCAGATGATTTACCAAAGAACAAAATAGCAATACGAAGGAATCGAAAATTTTATTGCATCATAATATGAACACTTAAATTTTTATTATTTTTTAAAATTCATTATCGGGCAAATTTTTATATTTTTATAATTAGATCATTTATTTTGTCTTTATTTTTACTGATTTTTTTCCTTTTTTTCCTTCCTTCATTGGAATTGCGTCATATTATGGAAGAACGTCTAGTCCAAATTACTCATATTATTTTCTCCCTATATAAGCCAAGACGTCAAACATTCATGTTTTCTTTGTAGATATTCAACAAACAAAGACATATACACACGTTCACTGTCATCTGAAATAATTCATAAAATCTACTATGACGGGATCAATACATAAACACAATCGTCAACATACTTCAGCAAAAGGTTGTTCAAAAATGGTTAAATCTCATGACTCTCAATTTCGTCAATCGTTATCTACTGATTCAACTGAATTAATGAATCATGATGATCAACACAAAAAAAAATTATTTTATAGATGGGAAAATAAACAAGTTGACAATGATTCAGCTAAGAAAGAAAGTAAACAACAACTGAAACATATTTCTGTGCCAAAACTCAATGATAATGAAGATAAATCATTAATTAAAGCATTCGTTCTTAATCATAATAAAGTTAGTTCTGAACATGAAATTCAACATGAATCGCAGCTTGCACTTATGAAGGACGATCGTAAGTGAGAAAACAGCTTTTGTTTTGCTTTGTCATGATGAATCAGAAAAAATTTCGCCATGTCATAATACTAAATGTGTATATTTTTTATTTCAGTCCAACTTGCAAAGAACATTCCGGATCATATGAAAAAAGATTTTTGTTCGGATACAAAGGTTGCATTCCATGCTGAATTTGTCCGACTTATTTCAGGTCCATTGTTATTATGTTATAATGTTAATTATAAACTTTTTTCTGACGAAGAATTCATCAGTTTATCATATATGAATTTAAATTTTCAATATTGCAAACTTGACAATGCTAAAGCACAATTCAAATGTCCGAATACATGTTGTAAACATACATGGACATCAGCACGAGCTCGAATTTCATTTTTACTTAGTTCGCAAGATATTGGATTTATTGTACTTAAAATTTTTGGACAACATTGTCTACGTTGTGGTACATATGTTCATGCTCTTTGGTATATTGGTATGTCTTGTATTTTTTTATCATATTATCTTGTAAATTTTTCTTTTCATATTTTTAGATGAAGTTTGTCGAGTCATGAAAAATTTAGCTAAGTTATTTTTTGAAATCTATTTTCCCGATATGATAAACAATGTCGATTTTGGAAATCAAGAATTCATACAAAATGATACAACACGATCTCGTCAAATACGCCATGATCCTGCTCAAAGAAAAGGAAAAATGTTGGCACCACATGCTAAAGAATATTGCGAAGCATGTCGACACGGCTTATGTTTCACCTAAAAACCAATAGACAAATATTAAAGTGTATTTAAAAATACTATTTTCAGCTCTGTCGATATTTTCTTCTACTTTCGTGCAGCTAAGACATATGCAAATATGACTAAAAATTTAGCATGTATTCTTTCTTGGTGCGTATCCACTCTTCTGTTTTTGTACAACATGATTCATCTATTTTTACTAGTTTTTTTTCCAGTTTACTGTATTTTAGCAAAGCTTCAGTGTTTGTTTTTTGTTATATGATTGACTAGAGCATTGTTTACTCGATCAAACTGAATAGTTTTAATTTGACTGATTTTATTTTTTCGGACAAAAATTAAATAAACTTCGAAAATTAGTCAAAACAAACAAAAATTTCCTCCTTCAAGGAATGTCAGAATTTTCCTCAAGTAATTATGACCTACTGGACAAATCAACCTTTCCAGAGTTCATGTGTTGTAATGCGATGAACTTGAGAATGTCATATCGTCTAATACTTGGTACAATATGATGTGAGATGTTGAGATTTCTATGTTAATATGAATTTTTTTCGATCTTCAACATATTTGGTTCCTTCGTCGTTATGTTTATTTGCTTACAATACAACACTCCAAGTCTAATACAAAAAATGCAATTATTCGTGTTAATCTCTGTTACATGATCTCTCACATATATTTATTAATCATTAAAACAAATAATTGTTTATTATATTAAGGTTATTAAAAAAACTTATCTGTTATGTTACTCATGCGAAATTTCGAATTTCGACTATGTCGAATATCTCTCTTCGATATTATAAATGAAAAATTCGATTTATCAATCTATGAGAGAATACAAGATTAATAGATATATTATTCAATGAAGTTCTTTGACAATGATCGAAGTTCGAATATGTACGTTCTTTTCTCACATGTTCTCACTTATCAATATTCGTCATAAACAAAATCAAAATAAATAAGCGAATACAAAGAAGCAAAATATTGAAATACCCACGCCGGGACTCGAACCCGGAATCTTCGGATGACTCTCTCAATCATAAATTTAGGAGTCCGATGCCTTAATCCATTAGGCCACGTGGGCTTGTCTCTGTTCACGTATTCACTACGTACTCACTACGTATTCAAGTAGTTCATTATGATCCAAAATCTCATCAGTATTCATCAATGATGCTTCAACAAATGCTCTTCATTTTATTTTTTGTGGCTACTAGAGAGAATAGCTATAACATCTCAATGTAAATTGTTGTCAATGAAAAATTTCCAAAATAAAAGATGTAACTATAATTGAACGCAACTATAAATAATCTAATTAAATTTGTGACATAATATAGCATAGCTAGTCAATGTGCTTTAACAACTCGTAGTAATAATACTAAAATGATATATCAACAATGACAAAAACAATTTAAAAAGAAATATGATCGTCTGTTTAAAGTATAGTACAAGTGAGATAAAAATGAACAAACATATATAGGAGATGAATGCCATTTTTGAAAAATATATCTTCTTTGTCATCTCGCTTATTTTAATAGAGAAAATAATAATATTTGTTTAATTGTATTTATATTATGATGTACTCACTTCTATGGACGAATATGATATTCAATGAAGGTTATATATCAAATATATTATTTTCGATTCGATTTTCACTCATTTATATGTAATTACAATATCTATTGATAATTTATTGAAATTATCCAAAGTTATTCTTTTTCCTTCATTGTAATTATATTACATTAGTAGTTAAGTTAGTTGATTTATATTATTTTATTTTGATTAGTTTAATGATTGATGTTAATATTTTAGAATCTATGGATAAGATTTATATTATTCTTTTAAATTTTTCATTTCAATGTCTTTAGTTATGGCAAAGCAGATGATGACCGTTCAAAACACTGGAAAAGGTCGAAATATTCTTTCTTCAGTAACATAAAAATAAAAATAAAAACAAAAATATATACATATTCATACTAACTAATTCCATTTTTTTGCGAGAACTTTTCAGAATGTCCTGTTAATTTGTGATATATTTTTTTCAAATTGATGCACGAACATTCAAGTCATCTAAGATATTAACAACTTTTGGGCATAAATTTGAAACCGTAGCACATGCATGATTGATTCTTATTCTTACAAATATTATCATGTAATATAATTGCTTGTTCAGTTCATAGGAAGTGGAATTATTACAATCCTATTCATATCGTACTTTTATAGATCGAGAGAATTCTTTTTGATTTTTTCCTCCACATTTACACTAGTCCTGCAAAACTTTGCGAATCTTTTATTGTTATACTCTTTTTATAAACTATCGATTGCTCTATCAGTCTGTATAATTTTTGGAACTACTCGAATCTCTGGCTAAGATGCTAGATAAATTGAAAAAATCCTATAAAATTCCATTGAATCATTTGTTCTCAATGTTTACATGTGCAAGTAAAATTTAAGCTACCTATCAAGGCCTCTAAACGATCCGCATAGTCTGGTTTGAGTCGATACTTTTATTCTTCGTTTCAATTGTGACCAAACTGTATGTCGGTTTAAAATACTAAAAATTATCAAAAAAGAATCTGCTACAGTGGCAACGATCAGTTTGCTATTTGATACAAGCAATCAAAATATTCTACAAATGCGACAGAGATACTATGAGTAGACGGTGTATTCTCGTCGCAATAGAACAACTAGGACCAAATTTGGGTGTATATAAGTTTTGTTTTCTTAAAATAATGTGCTAGTGGTTTTTGGCACATCTTACAAAACTTACCCTAGAGAATAAAACACGGTTATTGATATGTATTCCAGTGTTTCAATTCTCTTTAGCTTTTCAGGACCACACTTCAACCAACGGACGAAACATCTTTGAGATTTTATATTTAATACGGACAGTATGCATTGTTGATATTCTCATCAAAACTGAAAAAAATCTTTCAAGTCATTTTTGATCCATGCTCGTACTCTTTCACGGGGAAATACAGATATGGGTAAACATTTTATTGAGAACTGCCGTCGATTCAACTTTTGAAATATTACTAGAAGCCACTTCTAACTTGATTCCAACACAGAAAACCGAAATTATTTGCGGAGTGCAGAAAACCGGTGGTATTTCAAAGATCCATCAGGCATACTACCTGAGTGACCAAAATAGAGTGATACTTCTTATACAGATGCATGCACAAAAGTCATAGAGAAAACTGCACCTTGATATGATTTCGTGTTCGCGAGTTATTCAAAATTAAGAAACTTGACAAAACTGTACTTTATAAAATACAATGGGTCTGAGATGATTAAGCTAAGGAAAACATAGTTTTTCAAAGAAAAAAATGTAAACCCTGATTTGGTCCCAGTTGCTACAAAAACTTGAGCTATAGACAAGAATTCTAGTTGTTTATGAGGAGGAAAATTTCAGGTCATCTTTGGTCTCTGTCCTCTCTATTGCTCATATAAGAAAGCATATGGAAACTCTGCGTCTATGACAACTTTTGCTCTACTAGTTGAAATCTACCTACCCTGAAAGTTTCATAAGCTTCCAATATAATGAATAATTGATGAACTTGTCGAATTCTTGTTGATATGTATTAGTTTTATTTTTGTTTTAATTAATATCCGATGCAAAAGTCTTTGAAAAAATATCGAAATCTATTGCTTAATAATGCAGCATCGATCTGACTTTAACATTTGTTTTTGAAATAGAAAAATTTGGAAAATATATATATCAAAGAAAATAAAACAATATTCGGGAATGTCCTTTTCTTAATATCGTGCCCGTTCTCAATTCGCACAGGGAATTGGAAGTGAACATATGGTAAAAAAAAAGTTCTCGCATGATACTATTCTCAACAACACCTATATTCACATCATCTTTAGTATTCGTAAAAACTACAGCCGATACGGCACCCAAGGTTACCTTGGCTTTAATTGTAAAGCATATTTTATGAGTAAAACATGAAGTAGCTATGGGTATCCGCAGTCACAGCAAAAGATATATTCGAGCGAAGAACAGAAACTGAAGTCCAAACTGATTGTTGGGATAATATTTGTTCTGAACGCTAACATATGTTGCATTTTTAGTGGCGGTCATCGTTCCCTGCACTTTTTACTACGCAGTACCCTTATTATTGCGATTAAAAATACATTTGAAAGACTTACACATTTGAACTTGATATTATACTTAATTCAATATTTCCATATTGAAAAACCTTTCGAAATAAACAGTAATTTGTTCCAATATGAGTTTTAAGAAAATGAATACCACTAATAGGAGAATCTAAACATTTTAAAATGAAAGAAAATAAATATGTTTTATTTGTGAAATCAATTAATACATCATCTGAATTATAATATTTTCGAAAATGTGTCCTTCAATAAGTCATAAATTTTTTCATCGGAGAGTTCATTGCAATGGCGTAATCAAGGTAGAGTTAGGTTTAGCGAAATCCAACAATCGAAGTTGTTTGTCCAACTATCCAGCAATCTATACCAGAAGAAATTTTTTTTTTAAGAAAGTAAAAGCAAAGCGAATACTCATTATTTGCGTTCATTTTGCACTCTATCATGGTCTCCACTTGATGGATTACTCTGTTGAACATCTTATAGTTTATTTTTGGAAAATATGAACTCTACTGTACAATCAATAACTGATAGACTGTTGTTTCACTTCTAAATTTAACCTTGATCATGCAAGTTATAGCTGACACGCAAATAAATTTTTTTGAAGTTTAATTTAAAAAAGAAATCTTGTCCAATAAAATCAAGCCAAAACATAAAGAGGAAAAATGTCGTAACATTCAACTGCTTTTTGGCACATGTTCAACCAAAAAAATGAAAAAAAACTGTATTCTGCGCCTGTTATTTATAAATTATTATAAAATGATAGAGTCAATTAAAATGACTTGTTGTTTAACGAGTATACCTCCCCAATCGGTCTCATTATTATCATTAATTATCGGTAGTACCAAACTTGAAAGTTGAATTCAAGCATTCAAGAAAGCCCTGTATGTGTATCAGGAATAGTTGAATACTTGAAGTGATAGTAGGATACTTGACACTTAACTTTCGAGTTTGACACATATGATTATAAAGGAATAATCTTCATGAACATAAACACGTTTCCAAAACTTCGTAAGACAGCGCTCTCACCATCCGAAGAATTTAGATTACACTACTAACCCATTAACTATCATTACAATAAATTGTGGAGTGCCTTGTATTGATAATCCACTTGGAATAGTTTCCTTTGAATAATAACATTAAAGTAGTCGATAATGATTGCTATGCCATGATTTAATATCAAAATAGGGTTTTTAGCTAGAAAACCAAGAATGATAAGAAGCCAACGTTGAAAACAACAAATATTTTTTTCTCAGATGAAGACATACTTTTCTTATTATTATTAGCATTCTTGATCACTATCACCAATCTCAGTTCTAAAGGAAGAATTGAGCTCTAAGACCATAGGCACCAAGAGTGAAGTGAATTAAAATAACATTAGAGAAAAAGAAAAGAACAGAAACATGAAGCAACGAATATAATATGAGGAGAGAAAAATCATAAGATTAATCAAATGATTATGGAGCTACCATGTTTTAGAGAAATCAGTAATACGTATTTTTTCTTTTTTTCCAATCGTACTTGTCTCTTCTAGAATCACGCTTCAATCCTCAATTCACTTTGTTTTTGTTTTTTCTTTTTCTGTCAGCGTGACCTAGAATCGACTGTCTAGAAATAATTCACAAGTGCTGTTCACTGGCGAACCTTTAGACAATTCTATCCAATAATATTACTCCAGCATAGCTTCGTTGTTAGCCAGTAATCCACCTAATCGAATGAACTAGACCATTTTTACCGAAAATATGGATATGCAAAAAAAAATTATAAAATATGATTGAACGATTAATAACTCACGAGGGAACATTCCCACATGATTCGCTCTGTTTTGATTTATTCATATCTCATTCGATAGAGTATATTGAGATAGGAAAAAATCTAAAAGGATTCGTGCCCATGGCTTAGTAGTGAAGAGTTATGGCCGTTTTACTGTGAGCCGGGCATTTCGGAAAAAACAAAGTGAAGAGTTTCAAACTGAAATTTTATCTGTAGATAGATTTAATAGTCATTATATAATCCTGAAAGTTTCAACGAAAACGGACATGTCTTTCTCGAGATATTCAATGTCCAACTAAACTGGATTATTGTGCCCTCGTATGGTAAACAGCTATTTTTTGGAAAATTGAATAACTCGAGAAAGATATGTTCATTTTCGTTGAAACTTTTAGAACTATATAATGACTATTAAATCTATCTACAGATAAAATTTCAGCTCGAAACTCTTCACTTTATTTTTTTCTGAAATGCCTGGCTCACAGTAAAAAATTCAGTAACACGGCCATAACTTTTTACTACTAAGCCATGGGCACAAATCCTTTTAGGCTTCTTCTTATCTCAATATACTCTATCGAATGAGGTACGAATGAATCAAAACAGAGCGAATCACTTGGGAATGTTCCCTCGTCGGTGATAATTTCATAAATCAGCGTGAAAATTGCAGGTGTTCCACCATAGATAGCTACTGCTGTCTAAAAGTTTCAGAAAGAAAACACTTCATTAAACGAAATGGCACACTGATGTCCATGACGAATTCGTGAAGACACTGAAGTTTCCATCATTCAAGTAAATGGTGTCATCTTTTAAACAATGAATGATAATGACTTGGACTATAATGTTGTACTGAAAGATCAATAGTTACTCATATATTATCCTAAAAACAAACCATAAATCAATGAACCTATTTTTTGTTATTTTTTGCCAAATGGAGCCATCATCTTCATTTATTAAGATTTTACAGAAAAAACTGTTTCGGGCAGTTCGAAGTTCTCGGAAAAAAACCTAGCTACTTTTGTCGAAGCATGCAGTATTAGAGTTGAAGTTGCTGAGAATTATATGAAAAGTTGCACGAGCTAGTTTAAAATGTGTAAGTCTCTGATAGCTGTTCTCTAAACTTTTAAAAATATAATCTTTCTATAAAATAATGCAAGCCGTATCCACATATACCATTATCTTTTATTGTTCCAAAGATCATTTGTTTGAGTAATGAAGACTCTACTTTCTTTGCAAGTTCATGATGATCATCGCTGCACAATTTTGGTTTAGTAAAGTGCTTGCTTCAGAAGCTTTGAGAAGACAGTGGCCAGCTATGATGCAACATTTTCTGGATATTTCGCATTGATTCCTCAAACTAACATTGCCTTATTGATTGTTCAATGACATTTTATGGTTTCGTATCAGTAAAAATGATCTAGTTCGTCAATAGCTTGATGAACTTAGATAGAATTTATATGAAAAATAGTCATAATGCAGGGCTAAAAATGAGAGATTTGACGACTTAAAATATTTATCTGTTCTCAGGTTACGAGATTCACAGTGATTATATTCGTTACCTATTATATAACTCTGTTCTAGCTTGAGTGATTCTGGCGTTGATATTACCGTTGACATACATTATTCGTGGACTATCTGTAGAACAATTTTCAGACGTTTAGCACTCATAGACACTAAAATCCAAGCGATTAAACTTTTGGCCAGTACTATCGATATACTATTTAGCTCTACAGAAAATCATACTAGTTTGTTTGGTCATCAAATAAAACTTCAGTTTGTTTTTCAAAATGTCAACTAGTAAGAACAAGTTATGTGGTAGAAAGTCTTTTTCTGATGTAATAGAAAGCTAAAATAAGAATGATATATGACAATAGATAACAGAAGCAGACAACTGTCATTCATATACGCTGATGTTATTTGCATGATATCTAGCATATTATTCAAATGTAGATATGCATCAATTTGCGCATGTATGCAATCAATGTAAAGATTAATAACTACGAATCATTTTTTTCTGCGCTTTCTTCTTTCTCTTTAACATAAAAAAAAACTAAGCTCTTGTTATCTAAACTAATAATCAAGACATGTTTGAAATATTTTTTCTGTTTCCCATTTATGTACGATTCTTATCCTTAGAAAGATATTTATTAATGTTTTGTAATATAAGCAACCATCTAATAGGCAAACTCTTTTCTTTATACGACTTCAAATTAATAGTCTACTGAGTCTCTCAACAATCACAATCATATTTCAAATGCATATAACTTCATTATTGATCAAACTTAATGTAATGCATCGTCTTTTCTGCTATCTGCAAGAGAAGAGTTCAATTTATATCGTTATAATAGAGTTTCAATCATTAACATGTCTTGCTACTACTTGATTAGAACTCATTATGACATATTCTTAACAAATAGGCCAGTATGTTCATTCGTTTCTTGTATCAAAATTTTTTCTGTGACAAGAACAAAGCGCTTTCGAAAAATATGCTAGCTTGTCGATCTTTTCAAAAACTGCCGAATCAATACTAATAAAGCAATGAGACATGTTTATGCTTTAAACTACATTGTAGAGATATAAATTGAAGTAAACATAGAAAAACTATATTACATATTTTTATATAACATTGGAAAAAATACTAACGTTGTTTAGACTACAACCAAAAGTGATAAGTATTCAACAGTATTGATGCACTTTGTTTGTAAGAATAGAAATTCATAACTCTCTTACAAACAAAAACAGGAGAAGTATTGAATTATTTTTAATACTCAATAGATGAAATTATAAGCATTTGAAATGTTATGATGACTTTTGGGATATTATGTAATTGTCAATATCTAAACTAAAAAGGTATGATCTAGACATTTCGAACTTATCATATAATCAAACGATTTGCAGATATATACTTTTTTTATTTATTGCTGGGGTAAGTATTATTACAATTTGAATTCTTCAATGGACAAAAATAAAAAAAATTAGAAGACAAAGATAATTTGTTTTTATTGTTTTATAAATGTTTTCGTTGTTGTATACACATATTTATTTATATAATATTAGCATTCATTTACGAATGATGCGTTAAAAGAATTTTTTCTGCATAAAATTCTAATACATTAGAGAATTTTTCATGAAATCTGATGATCGAATATGAATTTTTCATTGTGCTTATATTCATCAAGCGCTAACGAACTTGGAAATCATTACATCACACATATAAAAATCATTTTCTGTGCGACACATGTTTTTCTAATCTATCATCGAACAGAATTTCTTGTGTCTTTTGATGAATGCTTCAGGTTGCGTTCTTTGTCAAAAGACGTCATTGTTAGAAATAAAGTAGTAATGAAAACAATATATGAGCAATCAAATAAATAAGATGTTGACACTTGTTTTGGTATTTATATATTGTTGAAGATCTGTACAGATATAAAGAAAAGTATAAACATAAAAGAAAATGTGTAGTAACTTTAAGGAAGATAATGAAGTTATTTTATGAAACAAAGAAGCGTAATGAATAAGTATTGAGATATACATATGAGAAAACTATTAAATGAATAAGAATATGCAAGACTGATTAAAAATTAAAAGCTAAGTATATAGCTATAGAGATATAAAACTGATGATTGAACTTAATCTCAGTGGTTAACATGGTTGCATGTTGAATAAATCTAGAGATTTAAGAATGCAGATATAGGAGTGTGAGGATAGAAGAATAAGAGTAATATGTAAGAATGAGGTATTGATGTATAGATGTTAAGGAGTAGATATGAAGAAATAAGTTTGTTGTTATAGTTATACAAACTCCATATAATAATACAGAATATTTGACACGAATACATCTGAATTTAGTCATTTCTTATCTACATCCATAGATTACAAATTGATGACATACAGCGATATAACTATTTAATTGACATATCTTTATAGGTCAATACTTGGCTTCATGGAAAAATAGTACATAATTCGTTTCAATAGGTATAACATTATCTACCCAACATTTATTAGAATCTGACATAAGCAAATGTTTTAGCTCCTTGTATATACTATTTTTATTTTCTTTTTCTGAGAAGAGAATAATGAAAAGACGCTATTATATACAATGCATTGTTATTTTTGTCATTCTATTATTCCATCACATACCATGCAGACAACTGACTCAGTTTTGACCAAATAACAATACTTGTGCTGTATATAGTTCTTGGCGCTGCCGATATTATATGTCATCTGTAAATAACTCATAAGTGTAAGACTATTCTAGTGCTATTTAAAGGCTATAAAATATCATATACGACTTTTTTCAATTGAACACACACTACATTCTGAAGAGTACGTGCTTCTTGTAGGACCAATGCATTTTTCTCTATTTTATTTAATAAATATAAGAATTTATTCTATGAAATCATTATTCTAACAATAGAAAAAAAGATATTATTAGATGACAAATAAAAAATATTTTTAATATATCATATTTTGTTTCTTGTAAAAATTATCGACATTTGTTATTAATTCTATTCTAGAATATATAATACATTTCATTGTAAAAGATGGATTCAAATTCATCTAGCAAAAAACGCTATAGTTTTGGGAAAAGTTTGAAAAAGTTTTTTAAAGGTTATTTAACCGAATATGAAACACCAAAATTAGTTGCAATNCAAAACTGTTTTGCCCGGTGGTACAGGTTCAAGGATAAATGATATCAATATTAAATTTTATACCAAACGAAAGTCCGTTTAAAACGGGATATAGCAGTATAAGTGTTAACTTATAGGATGATAATAAGCAATACATTTGCGAAAGGTTCGAAAATTCCAAGAAAATAATTGGCTACATGCATCGATAGTCAACCAGGAAATAAATAGAGACCTTCAAAATTTTTTTTCAACAACGGTGCTAGATTTAAAATACAGAAAAGAATTCCAAACAGCTTTATCTGCTAGATCGGGTTTAACTACGTATGAAAGTACTCAACTATATTTCTGCATTTTGAAACCTTTCATTATTTTATTGTTTATTACCATCCTATGAATTAACACTTATATTCCGAAATCCCATTTTCGACGAGCTTTCATGTGGTATAAAATTCAACGTTAATATCATTTATTGAAGGAGTTGTATTCTCATCAGGCAAAACATTTTTGACAACTTAGTATATATGATTCAATTAGACTGTGAAGCATTTATTTAAAGTAGAGGTGCACTAAGTTTAACCCTTTGAGGCCCAGTGGGATATATATTTCCCACCTTGAGAATTTTGAAATCTTCGAGTTTTCGAGAATCTTGGAGAAATATTTTCAATATATGTTAGAAGCTAGCAGAGATCCGTACAAGATTGATTGGATAATAGAGTGTATAGATGACATTGAAAAACGAACCTTGCGAAGTTTTGACCCCAGGGGGGGGGGGTACTTCTATCGAGAGTGTGCCAGAGTTTGCCTCGACTTCATCGGAATGGAATGAAACTTTCAGGGCTTGTAGGACTCGTACCTGTAAGCATAGTTATAGGTTCGAAAAAATTGAAAACCTTGTGAAGAGGTCCAAATGGGGATTATAAGATGGACCTCCCAGTCAAATTGGACCTTATCTAGCTCCTCTATTACAAATGCGAGAAGTCTGAAAATTTTACCATAGATGCCACCCGTTGAGGCGATCATTTTTTGTAGCGGATGTTGTTTTTCCCGTGTTCCGTTTTTTGTGAAAAAACCTGCAGAAAATACTAATTTTTGACGTTTTTTGGGCTGAAATATCTCTATGAAGCCCAAACAGAATTTTAACTTTTATTAGTGCTCTAGAATCGATTAACTGTCCTCTATCTAATGCTGAAACTCCCAGGTCTGTAGCTTGTTCCTGAGCCAAATGGCAAAGACATCTTTGGAGCCTACACTCGAATTTTTCCCAATTTTGCACCCACCCTCGGATAAAAATACGGGATTAACAAAATCTGTCCTATAGTGGAACTTCATTAGCACACCTAGCTCTATCATTCCTAGTGGTTTCATCAAATTAGGTTGGATAGAAAAAATTCAGGACTCAAAGGGTTAATGTTACTACTAATTAGCGATTGATATTTTATTCCACTGGTATTTGACATGAAAATCAAGTAAAATAATCTCATTATATGACTGGAAAACATTTCCATTCAATGGTGGGAGATCTTTTTTCTTGTTCTTTTCATTTCTTTAAACAAATTAAACTTTTTTGACTACAACAAAAGAAATATTTGATAGAACACTTGAACACAAAGCTCAGCATGACAATTATAGATTCGAACGCTAATATTGAAATATTAAAAAGGTCTTCACCATATTCATTTTATTAAGTAGATATATCTAAGAAGAACTTTTTATTTAAAAAAATTCTATTGATGGTTTTGTTTAAACTACCAATATCTACTGTAAGTCGAAGGAGAAAACATGAGATTTCACATTTTTCAAAGATACTTTAAAAGGTTTGAATGTCAATAAAAAGAAGAATCATTTTCATTCACTTGTCACCGCACCCTATATTCTAATAGAAATATTTCACTGTTTAACATTTAGATAAAATAATTATGACCGAAAAAACAAGATAACTATTTGGTAATCGTATTTAATTACATTTGTGCTTTCAACCATTGAGTCGCAGTTTGCAAGAGGTGTGGGTGTGGGTGTGGGAGGTGGGTTCATAGTTTCTGTACGTTAAACCCACGCACACGTGCCAATCATACCGAATCCAAACCCACACCCACACCCTAGACTCGATGATTATCCGTATCAACGATATAGAGATTGCCATACTGATCGAATAACAAAGCTCTAGGATATTTCAATTGACTTGCTAGTTCTCCTTCACGATTGCCTCCACCAATAACATCACTCTCTGTCGTTCCTTTGCGCCATCGCATCACTGGATGATTATCTTCGTGTGCCACGTAGATTGTGCCCAAGGAATCGACAAAGAGGTCTGAAGGACTTGATAATTGTGCTCAATCGTTTCCTTGACCTTGATCTTTGGCAACCATGATTCCTTCTTTTGCACCTTTGATCCATTTCATCACACGATAATCCTCATTATCGGAGATGTATACCTAATAGTCTCCATGGACAAAGATAAACACTGGCGTACTAAGTTGATTGGCACGATTACCCTGCCCATTGCCACCTGTCACAAGTGTTCATTCTGTCTGTCCCAATAGATATTGTCACACTTCATTCTTTTTTGGTATCAGAGACGTAGAGAAATCTCTGATCATCAATCGCCAATCTTCAACAGTCGATATTATCAATAATCGTTTTCCCTCTCATTGCGCCACTTCGACGAGGCCATCGTATAATTCTTCTATTTGTTTGACTGCAGAGGATGAGACTGTTTCCTTGTTTGTCGACTATCACATCTGTTGGATTATTCAACGGATCAGGTTGAAGACCGTTCTGATTTCGACTGGCAGGAGCTTGATCATTGGACAGGTCGTCATATTTCCATTTCATAATACGATAATTGAACCGATCTGCAATAAGAACAGTTTGATTATCATCACCAGAGAGACTGTAAGGTCAACTGAGTTGATTTAATGCGTTGTCATTCCCATGGCATCCAGCGAATGTGATCCCGTTCTGCGTCCATGTGGTATTGGGAGAAATGTTTGACAAATCTGTATAGAAAAACAGAGCTGAGAAGTGATCAATGAAAATGATGACTTTTATTTCTGTTTATCAGAGAACGATGTGTATACTTCACATACATGCAGTCTAATTAGCCACAATGCGTGTAAACGAGCAGAAAATGGAAAAGTAGTTGTTTTCGCTTCTCATTAGGACCAGTTATTGGGAACAAAAATTAGACATTTTTTTCTTTTCCTATGCGTTTACAGGCATTTTTGGTAGTTTGTGGTTGCCTGAATAATGAGTCGGAGGGAATGAAGGTTTGGACGAAACAAGCGAAGAGAAAAGAAACTATTTTCTTGTATCACCTTTTGACAGTCACAAATGCAGTACTAGTGGGAAAGACGATTCAAAAATTTCTTCGTTTGATTTCTTATCAATGAAGTCTTTATCTTCTTTCAATTAAAAAGTCTCCATACAAGTATCGTTGAGCGACACAATTTCATTTGGAATATTTGTAGCTTCAAAAGTGATATTAAACGAATAAAGACATAGATAACTAAAAACACAAGCCCAATGTTTCAATATCTTGACACCGCAGCCATCAACAATTTTTAGTGTGCTCAGAATCATATGTTCGCGAATGTCCATAGGTACTGTATGAAAACGTGAGAGTATCTATTTTACCTTTATCACAAAAATGTACCCGTTAACATGTATATTATTGTAATGCTTTTCTAAATAACAAAGAAAAGAATGTATTATACTGAAATGAATAGATTAATGAGTCGTTCGCTGTTGCATACTTGTAGCGTGGTTTCTAAGGGTATATTTAATCGTTGCAATGATTTCTATAAAAAGCAGACACAATACTAGATCGATGATTACAATTATCGAAGTGTACTATTAGTATTACACTAGATACTCTTTTACGGATCCTTTTGATTCAGTGTACTCTGAAAAACGCACATTACGGATTCTATGGAAATTCTATCCACAGAGACAAGCTCGAGGTCTTTGTAGGTTTTGCACTACATCTTTCGCCCAGCATTCATTATATATTTGGTTGAAGTTTTCGCTTTAAGTTCACACTGTGGCAAGGATATTTTTGCAATTGAAACATGCAATAATCCACTTGCGCTTTAAAAAATACGTGATCGATCTGCATAGATATCTATTATTACTCAGTAGAAAACTGTGTTAGTTACTGCTACGAATAGGATAAGTTTAATAAATAATGTTCCATATCACTTTCCATTCACAATTAGTGGTTCATACTGAGCATCTGCATGATCGAATAAATGAGCTGTGACACTTCTATTATCTGGTAAAAAAAAATAATTCCTATATTTTTAATTGTCTTATGCACATTGAAACATAGCAAGCAAAGAACCGTTTGATTTATAACTTCTGTTCTATACAAGTAGTCAGAATACGATTTAATGATGGCATTGGAGCTAGACTAGAAATATATTCTTTACACCCAAGTTTACTTTCAGATAAGGTTGAACATGCATCAGTAATACCTTCTCATGATCTTAATTATTCTTGAGTGTCAACCGAGATATTTATGATTCGCTTCTCTATTTGTTTCGCCTTATTTGAGAGTAAAAACTCACTTTCACTTAAAACTTTCATTTCCAATTAAAACGGAACATATCTAATATTTTCAGAGTTCATGACCATGAGTCTCAATTTCGCTACTATCTTACACTATTCATTCTGATTGCATGGTTGTTTTTATTGTCAATGGCAAACAGAAGCCATCAAAATACTTTTGAGCAAATAGTGCTGGAATAATACATAGTAACGTTATTGCAACACTGCTGCACACAGTATTCGATAATAGTATTGTTGTGAAACCTTTCATTTGTTACATACGAAAAAAGTTCTTGCAAAAATGTGTTAAATCTTTCCGAATTTTATGAGAAGACCCACTTCGCTATCCTTGATAAGGTTTGGTATGAAACAAAGTATTTTCAATGCTACTGAATCTAAAATGTTTTCCACAGTAATCTCAAAATGTTTAGTACTTATGTGTGAATGCCTTAACACTGCGAAATGAATGCTTTCTTTTAGCGTACTTTCACCTATCTTTCAAACTCACAAAAATATCCGTTGCTCAAATGTAGCTTCATGAAGAACCAAATCAAAAACGAAAGATCCTGAATCGTGGTAGACTCAAATTTATTCGAAAATTCATTGTAGGATACTTGTGATTTTTTCTGCTTTTAACAACGGAATAATGATGCATCAAAAGATCGTGAAAGTATACATGTATCAGCTAATAGCTTTCATTTTAATCTATCAAAATATTGAGTTAAAGATAATGTTGCACCTTTTTTAGTGTTGCCAATGGTGCACACTAGATTTTGCATAGCAAAGCATGAATACATTCTCTTTAAAGCGCCCAGTTTCCTTGTTGAAAATCTTATTCTCGTGTCAATATTCAGATCTGTCTTCACTTTCTTACTTGTTATTGATGAACACATCCTTTGATCAAGCATCGATAAAGGGTAACATACTGGAAGATAATGACCTTGAGGATGATGAATTCATGTATGATTATGATCATCGTAAATATTATTCGAAGAATCGTACGAAACCATTTCAGAACATGTGACCCAGAGAAATTCAGATATGGTAGTATTATTAGCATGTGTCGCACAGAAGCATCCGCATGCACTATATTAGTTGAATATTTATCTTATTGAGATAATCCACAATATGCATGGGACTTTCCTAGAACTTTTCAAGGATAAAATAATACCTGACGACATTAAATTGAAGAAAGAGAAGCAAACCTGTCACACTACAATAGAAAAGCCATTCAATTTTTTAGAGCATGTCAAAAGAAAAATAAATTTCTGGTACCTTGGAAGAATAAATCTGATAAAACAAACACTATTCCTGGTCATGACTGATATAAAAATAAAGCAATTATATTGAGATTGCTTTCTTTTTCTATAGCGCACAGGTGGCATTTTAAGTCGTGCTAGTCTTTGAAGGCTAGAAAAAAGCAAACTTAATACTTCAATACACTAGAATTCAATATTATCCCTACCTTTTGTAATCATACTTCTTTCGATACGTCAGAAATGTAGTTTTCGTCGCAATTTTTCACTAAACATGCTTGAATATGTAATAAGTTTGGACAAAAATAGTTTACATTGACATGAAACGATATTTTTGTGCTTGAAAAGAATAGTAGGAAAATATAGTGTCACACACTATTTTTCTTCTGGATATCAACAAGTGAATTCTGAATTCAATCAATATCTAACGTTTGCTTTGAGTGAAAATCATCAGACTATTTTTCTTTATACTCAATGATTCTTATCATCTGGTACATGTAGTGTGGATGTGGATGCCGCTGAACATAAAAGTGGCACGCACATTCGCACCCACGTCCATACTCAAATCGATAAACCAGACCCATTAGTATACACGTAAGCCTACATGGCTATCTGCAGTGTCAATAGATTTCCTGTTTTGAACGATGGAAAGAAACACATAGGCACGAAATAATGTATCGAGTTCAACAAGTGATGCTTACTTGGAAATGATTAGGTTCGAAGTATTTCATATTTATCATCAAGTGAAGAAAGCAGATATTCATATTTATTAGGTTTTTTTTACTAAACTTCTGTTATTTACATATCTTATTGTTGCCTTTATCTACTGACGTCGATGCTTCTAGTTTTCCATCCAACCAGCTTGTAGCATAACTCTGACAACTTTTCTATATCTTTGTAATAATGCTGCAGTAGCTGTCTACACGATGATCTGAGACTAGCAACCAATACCAAATATGGACTCCTTTTGTTCATTATGTACCAAAATTCATCACTCTCCAGTTACTTATGTATTTTGTTCGTTCATTCATTTGTTCAATGGATATTTGGTTTAAATTTCGTTTTGTCTGTTTTTTAGCAGGCCACATATCGAAACTTCTTTCAAGTAATCTATGTTTTATCTGATTGCCAAGACTTGACTTGTCTTTATATATGAACATAGCAGTGTACTTTTCAACGGATACTACTCTCACTGTTCTCTGTTGTTGTTGAGTAAGATATTGGCTCCTGTCTCATCAAGAATCCGTACTAATCAAAAACTAAATATATGCTGAGACGTGATAATGGTGCGACGCGTCATATTACTAAATTTTCAACTGCCTCTTAGTGGTACAACATTGCTTGTTTTCATTTAGTATTCAGGATAATTCGTGCCGGTTTCGCACCAACAAATCGGATACATGTCTTACTTCTGTCTGTGAATGTAATGCTGTGTGTATCATGATTACGCTCTTGTGAATGACATTGAATTCAAGGCAAAGTCTTGTGGAATGTCTAGCCAAAAGAAAACATTTTTTACGGAGCTATAACAATCAAGTGAGATCAGTGACGGACAACCATAGCTATTAATTCGATATATTTGAAACATTCTAAAAGCTATCCTTTTGTTCGACAATAGATCGAATAAAAACTTCCATGTCTTGGAAATATAACTATTGCCGACTAAGCATAATATAGATTCATACGGATTAGTGAAAATTTCTTGAAAACTGCCCCATCTATGCAATTTTGAGTGCTCTATGAAATGATGATCTTTACATTTCTGCTGAACGCATCCTTAACATAAAACAAATAATTCTCACTGGAGATTATCGCACAAAATCATATTTCCGACGTAGACTTCAGCCAATGTGCAAACTTAGAGCAGGAAAAATATGAATCATACGAAACGAGATGAGTTCTATACAACAAGCAAAGTAAAAGGCTGACGGCTAAAATCATATGTAAATGGGGGAGAGTCTTAGTGGAAGCACCGAAATTCTGATGAAAACTTGATTGCAACCGCTAAACACAGGTTTCACGTAATCAATCGACTATTTCTTCTTGAACTACAAAAATCTAGACTTGAAAAAGAGCTTGAAGCCTAAGCTCTGCAAGGATCTAACGCAAAACCCTGGAATGCTGGGATCTTATTAGAAGCATCTTTTCATATTCTAACAATCTTCTTTAAGGAAACAGCTTTATCTCTTGGTAGAAGGCCTCTAATAATGTCCTGGACAAGGATTCTTCGTATTGTTCCCTTGAAGAACTGGATTAAGATTGTTATTAGATCCTGATCAGATCTTGTATCATTATTATAGAACAAAATCTGTTCAAGGTTTTGAAAACAAAAAAGTCAGGAGTGAAAATAAAATCCCAGTTAAAACTTGGGAAAGTTCTGACAACTCAGAATCATAGCTTATCCTTCCAGAAATTCTCGACAAACGATCATGAACAACACCAGAATTGAAGAAAGTTGTTGTAATGGTGGTAGATTTCGAATTGAAATATTCAGTCTTTTTCAGCGAATTTATGTCGTATGAGAAGTTGTTGTTTGCTTCTCTAGGTAAGATAACAAGCTAAATAAGGACACGACTCTCTTACTCTAACGTCTACCGACATATGCGATATCTCTGGTATCAACCGCAACATTACGTTACAAAGATAAAATCGTCGGTTACCTTGAAAACAAGGTGACCAGGGAATAGAAGACTCTTACATCTATTTAAATAGGAGCATAACAGAGAAGCGCTGCTTTGTTTAAATTTCATCGATATCAAGTTATCGTGAAAATGCGCATAAGCTTTCAATCAAAAAATCAGGAGATACCGAAATCCTTCGTTCCGAACGAACTTCAATCGAACACGAAAACAGATGGCAAACAGCATTTGAACACCGACTTACAAGAAGTGTAAGTTTTTGAAAGAAGTACACTACTTTTTTTTAACTGTATTTTTAAAAGACGTCTTCGTTTTAATGACAAACCGACAACAAATTCATCAAGGCTCATATATTCAAATTCCAAGTATATCATTTGATCATCACACATTAAACTAGCGTCTATCATATAGTTTTTTTATGTAGTAATCGGCAATCTTTCTTTCAGCAATACTCTAATACTGCATCTCGTTATTCAGTGGGAAGTCAATGGCGTGGACGAGACAAGTAAGCCTTACATCTTCACAGTTTTAAGTTTTCGAAACACTGAAAGTGATATTCCATGTCAAGTTTATACTGTAATAGATGAAATTTAAGTTGAAAATTGTAATGAACAGATCTAGTGAGATGTACAATGAACGATATTTTGAGAATATTCGTTTTAGAGAAGGATTCAAAAAAGAAAAGGCCGACTTTGAGCATTTCTAAATCGATCCAGCTTTTATCTAAGTTTTTAAGTCATACAAATTGTCAGCAAAAACTATTTATACTGTTACTTGTTCAGTTGATATTTTTCGTTGCTTTTGGTAGATTAACCAACTTTTTAAAGGTATTTTTGTAGTTATATCAAAAAATTCGGTACAGAAATATAAAAGATTGAAAAAAAGTAAAAGCTAGATCTCAAATGCTGAGAGTAAATTAAAAACAACTAATATTGAAACATCGCCAAATCATTAATATGTCTCTTGGATGGTTTAGCCAACGGGAATTTTTAGCGCAGATTCTGAGGCGATTAGTAATTCAATAAAGTTTAGGTAAAAATTCTTCGAAGAGTCGTTTTCAAAGCTGCCGAAACCAGTGAAGAAAGTCTACAGTGGATGCGAGTGTGAAAAATCTGGATGCTGCTGTTGAGAAAATGAAAATGATCGTTTATACGCCATGATCAACTCTGTACCGTTAATGATGTTATTTTTCAAAAGAGAGAGAATATATTTTCGATGAAATATTTGATAATAGTGTACAATGGATTTTGTCATGTTACGCAATACAGCATATATTCCATTGGCTTTGAAGAGAGTTGTTCAACTAGAAAAAAATCACCATCTTTTACATCGTTCTAAATTTATGACTGTGAAGCTCTGTAGTAATTGTCTGACGGCTAGAATTAGATATGGGTGTGGGTGTGGGCATGAGTCGTCTCTAAAGTAGTATCTGCAGCCCACGCGCACACCGACATTCCACATCCACACCATCAAGTTTCTTTTGTATTCAGCTCACCATCCAAACCCATTCCTGGATCAACGCCTACTCGGACTCCATTTGAATTGTTCAGCAAAATCGATGATATAATTGATTCTGAGGCGATCGATAATGCCATAATTTCAATCAGAATTATACTTCTCTCGCCAACCAGTCTTCAATCAATCAAAATGGAAACAGTAGGTGTTCGAGTGACGTTCACTTTTCGGGACTTGGTGAAAAAGCAACTCTTCCCGAACATTAATAACAATGAGTTAGAGTGCGATTACATCACATCTATTCTTATTGGAAATAAAGTATTATCGGATTTCAGTCAAACAATCGGCAATACCATGACTATTGAAGATGATAGGGTGGTGTACATTTTGTTCATGCCCCTCAACGAAGCACAATGTGTAGATATTCCCAAAATGGTACTCAAACCCTATTTCAACAGTTCGTCCCGATACGACCATCAAACCGTCACATTGTTCGTGCACTTTCAGCGTCCGATCGCTGCACAGCATAACATTAATGGAATAGAACATATGGAATGGGAAGAAGCTACTCGTTATATGACGCGTATACCCATCTCGAGTCAATTAGACACAATTATGAAGAAGATTCCGACGGAGAGGACGAGTAAATATCATCTTTATCACAATGGAAACAAAATTTCACTGAAAAACAAGGAGAACAAATTGCCACGTACTTTAAGCGACGAACTCATCAAACTGGATGGATGTGATCCATTGATATTGGACGTCGTTCGGTAAGAAATGAGAATGAATGTACTTCATGTTGTAATCATGAAATGAAAACTACATCTATTATTTCAGAACATTCTAGTATAACTTTGTTCATTGGAAAACAATTAAATATCTTTAGGATCGTTCTGCTCAAGTTTTCTCTTCAGCTGTGAACCACGAGTTGCTTTCTAGCAGTGATATAACTTACATTATTAATTTTTCTCATTTTAGCAACGATGAACCGCAAGATATTTTTGCAACAATTCCATGCACTCACGATAGTCACTATGATTATACGGCTTTTGTTCAACTCATTCGTCTTCGACTTGAAACAATTATTTGGGCAGCAGAATACACGAACATTTTTGCTCGTTTCACTCGTTTTTGCGATAAGGACAAGTCGGGCACTATGGATGCTCGTGAATCACGTGTCGCCATACTTGTCTTTCTTCGTCTTCTTCGAGACGAAGACGTCGAAAAAATAGACGATGCGGCCATCAATGTCAGCACAGAATGGGACGATCATGAGCCAACACGATGCGCCCATTTTCTTTTACCCGTTCCTGAAAACGCGGTTGAGAGCGACATTCATGTGTTTCGTGCCATGCTCGTTGATGCGCTTGTTCATTATATTCGGGTAATAATGATCTATAATCATACTATTTTGTGAAACATTTTTTCTAACATATAATGGGATGCTGTCACAAGGCATAGTAAAGAAATCATAACTCTCAAACTTCCAGATTCATCCTTCTATTATTCGAATAGAAAAACGTGCTGGTCTAACTCGAGCTGATAAAATTGTATTTCTCTACTAATTTATCAAATATTTTTGAGATTTAATGAATTTCAAGTACACTTTTGGAAATCTCCAATGTCAAAATTGTACAAAGAATTCATTTTCAGTTCCAAGTAGTTAAAAACACCACGAAAAATATTTAAAATTTTTTTTAAAGATTTACTCTAATCGGAGAAACTCTAAATAGCAAGAGAGAGATTTTCGGCATGGGCCGCACCCTTGCTTCTGTAGATATCACTGAACACTTGCTTTCGTTGTATTTAGATCACCTCGCTAAAATTCGTTCGGCAAAGCAACAGCGTGGATAAAACGTTGCCTATGGCAAATCTTTGGACTGAACGTGTTGAACCTTTTCTAACAATGGTTAAAGAGACTATTACCCAAAAACTCGTGATTCCTAATCGGGACAGACGTGAATCGTCGATGTTACCACATGTTCTCGCTTTCACAGGAAAATACTTGATAGAGGTACTCATTCTACCTGTGACTGCGTATAAAATGGCCTATCGATTCGCGATAAAGAAATGGAATCGACGACAAACAATTGCAATCGGAGTACTCATCTCGTTTCTAATCACATCATGGACGTTGATTACAATAATGAATATCGTCCTCTTTCATGTTGATTCAAGCAAGCCTAGCAATGAGATAGATAGTGATGTCACCGCATTCGAGCCATATTTTCCTTTTGCACTACTGATTTACATGTTTTTACTAGTTTACATCTCTAAAATGTTTCCATTGCTCACACAAATACGTAAAAAGATATGCTCCGTAGAAAATTCACATCGTCAAGCCACCTACGACCTTGTACGTTATCGAGCCCGTCCGGCTCTCATCGATCCTCTACCGGTCGAAAAATCTGTCGAGGCTCTCGCTAATGGCCTCAATTCGAACTTGAAACAATCGCATGCCTCGCCATCGAATACTGCGCAGCTTCGTCGTTGGTATTTAACTATTGGGATTATAAGTTTTCTCTTGGCCACTATCCACACATACACGCCCGTCGTTGCACGCGTAATTGGCAAAAGAACGGTTAAATACAGTATATGGTACGTCACATTTATTATTGTCTCCTATTGGACGACTGGTTTCTTTGCTTTCATACTATTTGTTGTTATGATCTACAGAGCATTTGAGTGCTTTCAGAATTTAGACGCAAAATGTCGCCAAAACCTGTTAGGCGCCTACATCGATGAACGTTACATTGAACAGAGTGAAAAAAATTTGGAATTTTTGAACATTAAAGAACCTCGCAATCTTGACTATTTTCTTGCCAAAGTCAAACGAACTGTGAGTCGTGGTCAAACTACTCGCGTTCGTATTCATCTATTTACGGTTACCTTTGCATTTACCATTTGTATGATCCTGGTAGTTATATCTATCGTTCGGCTGCTAAGCAAGAGTGAATCAAACTTGAGAGATGATCCACTATCTATTGTTATGCTCGTTGATTTGATCATTATGGCATTATTAGTCATTGCTGTTTTGCTTGTTGTCGCTGACATTAATCATGCATCAACAATCGACGTCATTAAACTACTACGACGTGTACATCTCGAAGCAGTTCGTGACGAGGCATTGCACATTGAAGACGAAGAAGAGGACAACGGAAACTATAGACGAGCATTAGTCGAAACTCAGAACACACTCCGCTATCTGGAGAGTGTAATTCAATATACAGCAGCCACTTTTGATGGTCACACACTCAAACTTTTTGGTATACTTATAATTGACCGACAACTTATTGTGAAAGCAGTGATTGCATTAATTATTGCTGCTTTGTCGAATTTGGCTAGAATGGTAGTGCGAGAGCTGAGCTCTAACGACAGCAATAGTAAATGTTGTATACTTTCGAGCAACCATTCATCAACGCAAATCGCGCCAAGTTTTTAGAGTATCAAAAATTATCCTTAACAAAAACAATAACAATAGTTCGATTTATTTATAATTTATTGATTCGAATACTTATAATAATTGCAATTACCCCTCTGTCCCTATTGTTATGTTTCATATCTGATAGAAAGTGATCATCATATGAATGCTGAGCGAAGGATGGGTGTGGGTGTGCATGTGAAGATTTAGACTTCGTCCTAAAAATACCTACATCTAAAATGTAGTTTTGTCTTTATTGAAAAAGTACATATCTGCATGGCCAGTCATTCATCATTCACAATTCTTTTTCGTCGTGTAGATCTATGGTTCTATGGTTTTCTTGTAATGAGACATTGACATGTTGATTCCTAAAATGTTTGTTTTTTATCTGTTACAAATGATACAATTGATAGAATGGATCTTACCCTTTGGTATGATATACTTTGTTGCAAAACGGAAATAGTCCAATCGAAGTCGGTATCTCTGACGCACAAATACTTTTCTTCTTAATATGGAAGAGAGATATTTTATTTTTCTGTTTCACCAATTACTACACTCCACATTTTTCCTTATGTTTGTTCAAGCCACTTGGAAATCTCATGGAATTCGTGATTCCTGTGCATTGTTTGATGGGTACTTCTCATTTGCGAACATAAAGAAAATAAATTCTAAGTAAATTAAAATTTTTAAAATTTCATTTGATTTAAATTTGATAATTTTCTTAATTTTTCGTAAAGCGATTAGAATTTATATTTAACTTTTAAAAATTTGGTTACTGCGAACGAATATTGAAAGTAAATTGTTTCAAAAGATTTTAATAAAAAAAATTATTTTATTTAATAAGCATCCTGTAATTTATAGAGAACGTTAGGTTTTGATTAGATTAAGATTTTTATTTGAGCCTAGCTGTGAACAATTTTAATAGAAGCGAAAACTAGAATGTACTAGCTGGTTTGCTTTTCTTTTGTTATTAATAAACTAACACTCATAATACACGAGCAAGGATCGTCGGTTTGGGCTGAATTAAGAACGATTTTAGTTAAAGACAAAGCGAGTTTCTAAGCAGATTGTATCCTAATTTTTTGTGATAATCGATATTTACTCCGAATGTGGTGTGGGCGGATCGAGTTATGATTATCGAGAGAAGACGCTCATCAACATCTATATTTCTAAGCCGTCTTTTTTAGAACATCATTTTTGTATTTTTGATTTTTATGTATAAACGCTTTTACACCCCAATCAGTTGCCTCCATTCAATGTTTGATTCCATTGTATAATCATAATTATATGGTCTGTTCAAAATCAAAAATCTTTAGCGAACTCCATAAATTCCAGCAAGTTTAAAAATCAACTGAAATTGAATTTAACAGATTTTGAATTTCGATTTTATGTTCGCAAATGAGAAGACACAGTGGGTTGTGGATAACTACAACAGTAAGTAACTAAGAAGTATTTCGACTTTTTCGAAATTTCTGTGTCATTTATGTGTTTGATATATTGAAGGAGGCCAGTTAGAAAGTTTGAATATTTTTTTGAAATGGCTAAGACATGTAATGATCCAAACAGAATTGATGAGCTGTGAGATTGTTATGATGAATTTTTTGGGGTGCTCCGTCTTCTTCTGTTTTCTTTTGGGAGATCCAGGAAACAATTTTTCAGTCGTTATTGAAGATTGCAGATAGAGAGCTCAATGCTTTTGCTTATATTAGAGCAAATGTAAAAGATCATCATATTAATATTGCTAGTGTTTCAGTTAAGAAATAATAGGGAATACTAAAACATAAGTTCAGTTTTTCTTGAAGGTGTTGCTAGAATGCTAAATGTGGGTATGGATCTATTTGTCAATCAATCGAAAAAAAGATCAACCTATGTCTTGAAGACAAGACAAAGCTCAATCTGCTAGTCTCAATTTTTACTTTTCAGGAATCGACTTTCGGTCGTCAAAAAATGATGAATTGATGTGCTTTATATGAGTAATAAATAAAGATAAATGCAGATTTAAGTTCACCGATGCGTTTCGTGTTACTTGTTGAAATATAAATATTCATTAGGGCTCTGTATTACAGTAGTAATCACAAATAGAAAAATAGAAATTCTCACTGACAATAAGCAGTTGCAAATGGAGGTAAAAGTAAAAAAAACAGATAGCTAGACAACAAGGAGAAGAAAGCAATATTTTTGTGAAAGGAGGAAGTAGTTTAAGTTCATTCTAAATTGGATTGGACTTTGAATATAAGGATGCTTGCATCGAATGGTAACATACTCCCATAGGTTCAAAAGAAATTAAATAAGTCTAGTGAAGAAAAGATAGTTTGGTGTGAGTAAACAGTAAGGAATTTCTTTTTTTCTATAAACTGTAACAGTGAACATTTCATTCATTATTCTTTAGCAAAAGGTGAGTTATTCAGAAAAAAGGAAATGTTACAGAACTTGTTTTAGAAGAGTTAAAAGTTTAGCATCAAAGTTCAATTTCAGACATATATCATATCATATCATTTTCTTTTCATTTCTTCTAACTATATAACAAGAAATAAAATGGAAGTGTTTTTATAGAAAAGTTAATCATATGCAATAGAATCCAAACGAATAGAAGCCTTATTTTTGCTCTTGAATGATTTCTATTAAAGTTCTAGTATAATACACAATCACTTAGTACACACGAATTATATTTCATGCTTTAACTCTCTATGTGAAGCTACTGACATCAAAGAGGAAGCTCGTAAACAAACTTTTATTTATGATTTAAGTGTAACGTCTTTTTTTTGTTTGATAATGTCAATGTAAATTTCATCCATATATAATATTGTCTTTTGCTTATAAATATGAACATAAAGTTGTAAAATGAAAAACAAAATCAAAAGATATCATACACACAAACACACATGCATACTACAAATGTTCTAAATGTCGGTCTTTTGATTTCCTTCGATGTTTTTTTGTAATTGCTGTTGGTTGTTGAACATTTCCAGCACTAACACTATCTCGTACTGTTAATGCACTTGATGTTCGTCTTGTTCTTGGTAAACCTAATTGTTGTTGTTGAAAAACATCACTTAATTTAATTCGTGTATTTTTATTTGATTGTTGTTGTTGATGTTGTTGTTGACTTTTATTTTGTGTCAATGCTTGATAACGTGATTTAAATACATGATCAAGTGATTTATTATATAGATGACGTTTATTTGATACTTGACGTCGTTTTATAGCTTCATAATTACTTCCATATGTTTTAACTGAACCTGATACATATCCACACATTTGACTTATTTCACTATGATCAGTTGTATCTAAATTTCTTTGCATATCATTTACTTTAGCTGTATCACTCCATTGTTGTGATGTATTTGCAGAATTTCTCATATATCGACTTCCGCCATGATAGATAAGTCCTGTTGTTGATAAATCAGGTTCTGATGCTTGTTTATCACCTTGATCATCATCATCATTATCATAATCAGGCTCAGGTAAATCTTCTTCATCAAAACCTTTTAATTGTTGTAAGACTTTAACTTGTTCAACAGCATCTTCAACATTATCTGTTGTAAAATCTCCACGTCGATGTTGACGATTATTTTTTCCATTATTTCGTTGACAAATTTTTAAATCAGTTGATGCTAATAAATGTAATAATGTTCCATAACGATGCCATAGCATTGAAACAAATTGTATAAGTAAAATAGTTGCAAAAAAAACTAAAAAAGCTAAACCAAGCGGTTCAAAACGTAATGGATCATTATGTAAACGTTTTATTGGTATAAATACATAATCACGTATACGTTCTGATACAAGTTGAAATGAAAATATAATAACAAGCCATAATGTATTGATCATAAAAAATATAAAACAACCATTGTTACGTAATGATTTAAGATCACGAACCATTTTTTTCTGATGATCTTTATCTTCAACTAATGGATATAAATAACGTCCAATTAATTCTTGAAAAAATTTTGTTTCACGTGGATCAAGCATGACTACTTCAGAATCATGTAATGATTCATGAAAGATCCAGGCCGGATTAACTAAAACAAAATTTGTTTTTTTCAGAATTCTGAAAAATTTATTATCCGATGTTAGGGTGAAAATATCCTTGATAATATCTGTTTTATGGCACTCACACGTTTTTGACAACAATGAATATAAGTTTAAATCGAAGTTTTTTCGACTCATCACAGGCTCTAACAGTCGGAGGTGAGAGAAGAAAGAGCAAACATTCTTGGGTAGAATGTTCTTGAAATGATAAATGGCACGTAAGCAATAATAGTGTTCAGATCATTTTGAAATTTTCTAGACTTCAAGATTTGTATGGTAGGTTATAACTAGTCTAAATAATGTGAAGTTTGGTATTCGATACAGCACAAGGACCGTATTATTGATCTTGCTAAGTCAGAATATGACGGACATCGAAAAGTTTGAACTAATTTAATTTTACGCTAAGGCAGAACTTACCATTATGTGTCAAAGTTAGTCGAGTGAAAGAATGGCATCCTCGAAAGTTTATGAAGCGATATACTTTTTCTCAGTATAACAATGTTAAGGATGAGCATGAGCGTGGATGTTTATAGATAAATTAGAGTTCTGCTCACACAAAACTCAGCGTACAATGGTGAGATCAATAGTGAACAGAACGAAGGATACCTTAATTTTCGCTTATCTTATGGTATGGGGTGCCGTCTAGTGGCAGATCCAATAGACCTGTAAGATTCTCTGTAATCATGAATAATTGTAGCTCTGGACAGAAGGCTAGCCTGGCACAGAGTTCTTGCACTCTCCGTAAACACAAACCAACCACAAGGACAGATTTATATCACAATGTAGTCAGCATTACTATCAGACGAATGACCCGAGACGAATAGCCGTTAGTAACTCGTTCAGATTCCATGACTGGTAGTACTGAGGTTTACACACAGTATCTTGTGGATACGTGTCAAACATTGTAACTATTCAACCATAGCTAATCGACAATGGACAGACTTTGTCTCAGTATTGATAGCTTTTCTGAATGATGCATACCAGATGTTATTTGTTTATTGGTCGTAATATTGATGCTTCTAAAATTGCATTCTTAAACAGAATAAAATGCAAGACTTATGATCTATACAGGAGGTAGATCACCAATTTTAGATGATACGACAGTTAATTATTCGATACGTAATTTCCATTACAACAAATGACAAACTATGTTTATATTGTTCAGTAAAATAAAAGATATTGATAAGAACGAGAGCGTCGATGCTAGTTAAAGTAAGAACGAAGGGTTTGAATGTTGGAAGCTCCATTCTCACTGAATATCAACTATTTTATACTGAATTAGAAAATTTTCTAAGTTCTTGATGATCGAGATTTGGCTATGACATAAAACAGCTACGTAAATGTCTTAATGAAAAACACGTAACAATTCCATACCTAGTTCATCTCGTTTTATAACTGGAGCTTCAAATGGACGTGTTACACCGGCATATGACATAACTTGTCCATGTGATGTACTTCGTGCATTATTTATTCCACGATAAGTTAATTGTTGTTGTTGATCTGATTGAGGATAACTAGCACGAGTCATTGGTGCTACGGGTGAACCAGCTCGTGCAGCTAATTGCATAAGACCATATTTAGGATCGATTTCAGACTCAACTTGATGTCTATTTGCTTGAGGATATAAACCTGTAGTGGCTACAGCTTCCATTTCTTCATCAAATTTATTCTAAAAAATAAACAATGAACAACATTTCATTATTTTGACAACATAACAATAGTTTGATTACTTTTTCCATTCGTTCAACAGCACCTAAAATTTGTTGTAAGAGTATACCATTTAATCCTGATCTTTCAAGACCAAGCCATTTTCGTGCATAAGAACGTATACGTTGATCATATTTTTTAAGATTAAAATTTGTAAATACCTTTATTTAAAAAAGAAGTTTCTTCTTATTTTAAAATAATAATTTTCTTACTTGATTTAAAAATCCAGCTGATTTTTGTTTTGCTTGTGTTAATTCTTGGATTTTAGCACGTTCAATTTCTTCTTTACTTTGATTTTTTTTAACTTTTTTTGGTGCTTCTCTCGTACCCCATGATACAATATTAAGATTACACAGTGAATAAATAAGTAAAAATAAATATCCACTTGGTATACATAAAAAATAGAGTAAACCTGGAACTATACACCAAAATTCTTGTGGATGCATACAAGCAGCAATGAAGAATATTGAAAATAAAAGCATTAAGAAAACAGCATTTGGTGATGTCCAAGAATCTTCAGCTATTTGAATTGTTGTACCAACAACAACTGACATCATTATTATTGCATATACAGCAGAAAGAAAAGCTGCTGCACGTATTTGAAAATCAGTTGTTGTATGAAAACATAAAAGTAAATAAAAGAATGCCGGTAAGACTGACATATACATTGATTGCCAAAGACTTGTACCTAAGAAAAATTAGACACAAATACAAAAGTCTAGTGAAGATTAGGAAACTAGATATAACGAGAGAAGGTTACGTAACGGTCAGATTGCTTTTCATTTGAAACTATTACCATACAATCGATTTTGATGAGTAGTGAAAAAGTCTGGTTTCATTTCTAGTTTTCGCTTATCGACTTATGAATGTTTTACTCGATTATTATCTTATGAGAATCGGGTTGCTGAGAGCCTGAAGGATGAAAAATTTGTCCATAGAGAGGTCTTCTAGTTACTAGAAACTTTTCCAAGTTCCAGTTATGATAAATGTATTCTTATCGAGAAAACGTTTGTCATGAAAATATCCCTCTCTTGAAACATAGTTGTGAATAAGTGCTTGATAAGAGTTTCTAGTGATTAGAAAGCCTATTATATGGACGAAATTCTCATAACAAAGCTCTCAGCAAGCCAATGTTCACAGCGCAAAGATCGAGTAAAGCATTCATAACACAACAAGCGTAGACCAAAAACCTAAGCCGAAATAGACACTGCTACTACTCATCAAGATCAATCGAATATTAATCGTTTCAAGTGAAAAGCGATTAGATAATTTCTCGACTGATATCGTAAGTTATATTAGTAGATTGAAGTAAAGAGACAACATAACATTTGCGAAAAGAATTATATCTTTTTCTGTAGTTTCTTTATTCATGAATTTCTGCACAAAGAAAGCAGTTATGGAAGAAAGACAATCTGTAAGACGACAATAGTGATTATTATTCGTTCAATTTTTAAGTCATTAATTCAAAATGATCGATTGATAACATAGAGGTATACATGATTTCTATATATCGTGTAACTGAGACAGTTTCTTTGTTGTTGATGTAATAGGATCTGGAAGAATAATACCCTGCGGTATACAGTGTCACCTAGTGGCAGATTCAATAGCCCGATATCTTTCCTAAAACAATGCCCAGTTATAATTCTTGCGCTCAAGTGCTTGAGTTCACCATACTATCAGACGAGTGATCTGCGAGAGATAATCGTTAGTGACTTGTTCAGAATTACTTTATGGTTGGTGATCCGGAGGTTGAAACACAGTACGTTGTGGATACACATTGAACAACGTTGCCATTCAGCTATGGCGCCTATAAGATTCTTACCAGGTTTTTTTTTTCTTACAAATCCTAAGCACTGTCGATAGCTGAATTTAATATAAATCCTATTTAGATGATGAGAACAACTAGTTAGTAGCGTTATCTTCTTTTTCAATCAAGTCCTATTCAATAGTCAGAAGTATTTTGTTCGAAAAGATTACTTAGTGCTTCCTACTCTTTTATAGTAACAATTAGATTTTTAAGCGAACAAAAAGTTTATTTTACACATACCAAAACATGCATTGAATGCTCCGATAATCATAAGAAGTACTGTTGCTGGACCAAGTACAGTTGAAACCATAAGTAAAAGTTGATAGATAATGTATAAATATGATATACTTTCATTAACAAGTACAATTCGTTTATATTCAGCAAGGAAATCAATAATATTTGCAATAGTTGATGGAACCCAACGACGACGTTGATTAAAAAATTCCTATTTTATTTGTAAAAATTCAACTTTTTCTTTCAAATAAAAAAAAAAGTAAAACTGAAACTAACATGAAATGATTCTGGTGCATAAGTCAAAGCATCTGATGCAGCACAATATTCAACACGATATCCTTCTTGTAGTAAAAGTGTACATAACCAACGATCTTCACCTATAGACAAAATAAAACATAGTTTTAAAATAATAATAAAAATATTTTTTAAAAAAACCTTGATCATATTGCACATAATGTCGAGCTTCGGTTGATTTCGTACAATATGTACGTAGAACATGATCATCCATTAATGCTGAACCACGAAAAAGACTAAAACAACCTGGACTGCACATCTAAAAAGAAATATTCATTCTATAGTATTTAAAGGAAATAGCTTAATCTCAACATACTACACAGCCTAGAATATGTTCAGCTGCTTTTTGAAGCCAATGGCCAATAGCATATTCGAATTTTTGATACCAAACTACCGGACCTTTCGTTTTTTTTTTTGAATAAATAAATATTAATTAAACAATGAATTTAATTTCATTTTCAAAAAGCAAGGGGTTCGGCTGTTTTTATTTTTTGAATAACTTTTGATAGAAACAACATAGAGAAAACCTTGGGTTATCCAAGTATGTCGAAATCTGATTAGTCAACAACTGATCAATCAAGTCAGCTCTCTGCAGAGATTCTGACTTGGAACATGACCAATCTATACAACCTATAACTTTCTTAACATGTGCTATTTCAGAGTTGCACGAATTATTCCAAGATCTTCGATTTCAGGAAATTGACCTTGAAAAACTTCGAAAGAGCTCAAGATAGATGGGATAACTTATCATGTTGAGCCGAATGGTAATGTTTGTTTTCAGTTTCAAAAATTTTCCCATACACAGCATCAAAATCAAACTTTCAAAAATCTTGATGAATTTTCAGTGTATTAAGCTCTTTTGCTAAAATCGGAGGTCTCGGACTATCGTTTGTAATTCTGGAATGGCACACGCTAGAAATTTGAAGCTTGCATAAATTCAATGGAAAATGGCTTCAGAATATGGTTTTAAAAAATTATCGCAGAGAGCTAACCTGATTCGTCAGTTATTGACTAATTAGATTGCAACATACACAGCTACCCTAAAGTCTTCTCTTTTGAACAGTGAAAATCTCAGATCTCTATATATTCTTCCTACCAAAAATTACTCAAAAAACAGTCAAGTTCATTGAAGTTTGAAAACGATAATAGATCTTACCACTGCCAATTGGATGAATTCGACCACAAGCAGCACCGACTTTTTTATTTTTTTTCATTCGATCAACAAGTAAACGTACAGCTTCTGGTCGAAAATCGACATCACCATCCAGTGCTAATAGATATGTATTTTCCATCTAATTAATAATTCCTTTATTTTTATTAGAATAAAAAGAAAAAGAAATTTATTACTTGTATTCGTTTTTTATTATCCATGTTATTCAATAAATTTCCAAAACCTTTAAATAATTTTGATTTACTTTTTGATGAATTTTTTTTTCGTTTTCGTTTATATAATTTTTCAATTATATTTAAATCACCAAATAAACGATAACCAAGTAAATAGTACATATACATAACCTTAAAAATGTATTTAATAAAACATAAATCAAAAAAAGACTCAATAATATTACTTGACTCCATCGTTTTTTATGTCGAATTTTTGTTTTATCTTTTATATGTGCTATAAGAAAATTTCCACCTGGTAATACCCATGTTAAACGTCCACCATATGGTGTTGGTGTTTTAAATGGTGGAGGAATTTTCATTGGACATTGATGAATAGCACTAAATAAATATTTATAAAAAAAAAAATTAAGAAGACAAAGATATTAGCGTAATTCATGCAAGGCTTAGGTTTCTTGGCTAAGACTGCCACTATCTATGATGGATCTTTGCGAACGAATGAAGTCTCACAACTATTAAAATGCTACTTGAATTAAGACAACGTGCATTATTTATGGGATCTATACAATACACATAGTTTCGACTCAATTGTGAGGCTTCCCTAGTAAGTTTTCTTCACTTACATCTATGAGAAGGAGGTTCAAAACTTCAACACTTTTCTCAAATCGTGCTTCATAAAAGAAAAAGACCTACGTTGCCGCTCGATCAACAACACTAAGTAGTTGTTGGACAAATTTATTCGGTACTTGTTCATTATTGTCATCTTCTTCCATAGCATCATCAAAAAATATATGACCTTCATATTCATAATAATCAAGATCTTTAAGATGTAAATAATTTCGAGCTGTTCGTCGAGCACATTGATCACTATCCAATCTATAGAAATAAAAACTAATAATATGAATTTCTTTAAGGATACAAATAAACAATAATAAGTAAACCTTTTTATGTCAAATACGTGAAAGTAATAAAATAGATATTATACTTTGAATACAAGGTTTTATTAAAATAGGTGAATTTTCCATGGCATAATGTCGAAGATCATGAATTGTTGACAAATGGTATCTCATTCTAGTCAGTTTTCAACAAACTTGAATTATCATATCTGTTTATTTGAGAAGTACTGTTATAAGATCAGGAATGCAGCTGAGATAAAACGAGAATATATCTCTCTACTTCGGAATCTATGGCAAAATTGGCTCTGCTCATTAAGATTTAACAGCTCTAAAACTATTAAACTTTACCAATTAGTCAACATTCATACTTAAAACTTTGTACATTCAAATAGAATTTTCTATGATGAATAGGAGTTTAGTTATTGTTTTAAATTAAAGATAAGAATAATTACAATTCTTCATTATATTCAAACATAAATTTCTATTAATACAAACCTCATAATCGATTTCAATAATTGTAACATTTCTGTTTCAGTTTCATGCCACATAGTTGCACATGAATAAATTTTCGTATGAACTTCAGCACTTAATTTTTTCTCCATCGATAATTCTTCAATACTTTGTTCATCAAATTCTGTTTCAGCATTTGTTGTTGTACCCATTTCATCATATGTACCAGTTAAAATTTCATCACGTTCATTTCGACGTCGATTCATCATTAAAGATTGTTCAAGTAATGTTGCACAATAACGTGGTGAAACAAATAAACTAAAACAAAAAAAAAAAAGGAAAAGAATCCAACACAAATACATTCGTTTTTTTTCCTTTGAATCATTCTAATTAAATTAATTTACCGTTCTGTAAATGCTAAACGTTGACTTTTTCCAAACCAAATATGTCCACCAATCCATAATTCTGATAACCACCATAAAACAAGACCACATATAACTTGCCATCGAAATGATTCTTTAGCATAATCAGCATAACAACTCCAAAAAAGAAAATTTTCAATAAGAACAGTTGATTTTGGTGCAATAGAACACATAACAAGTAATATTGTTAATGCTAATGGTGTAACTAATGTTATTGGTAATGCAAAACATACACGTTGCATACAAAGTTTACATGCTAAACGACCCATATAAAAACATAATGCATCAGAAAGAATTTTTAATATCATCGGTGTTAAATAAAATATCCAACGATCTTTTGGATTTGTTTCATCAACATTATTTCCTCCAATATTATTTCCACCAATTGTTGAATATAATTTTTCGTCATCATAAGGAAAATTATTTGGAAAATCATTATCTGTTTGTCGTTTTATTCGTCTTATATATGTTGATATATTATCAATTGAACGACGTTCACGTGGTGGTAAAATTGGAAACATACCTTCTGTTGGTTGTTGATCAAAACCTAATGCTGCCCATGAATTTTGTCCGGATGATAATTTCGGTAATGGATCTTCTATTTGTTCATTATTAGTATTTATTGGAAAAATAACAGATGTATTAAATATACCATGATGAAATATATAAGCAAATAAAATAGTAACAAATATTTTCCAACATGTTATTATTATTGATGTTTTTGAACGTGTTGCAAGAATATTTTCTTTTAATAATTTCATATGAACTATTGTACGACCACCAATTTTTATATCACGATCAACAAAATTTTCCCACCTAACGAAACAAAAGTTGTTAGCATAATCTTTGTGGAAATAAAATGTGAAACACAATGTTGCTACTTTTGCTAATCACAGAAAGATTGCTTCTTTTTCTATCCAACGTGAGACATACGTCTTCACCATCTGTTTACTTAATTCTCTAGAAATTCACTAAGAAAGAAGTTCATATATTAGAACGAGATGTTATTGATGTACGATCTTTCATTATGTATCAACAACGTCTGTCACAGTCTATGAAGGAGGCAAGGGTTAGTCGAAAATTCTACCCAATATATTTTAACATCTTTTATATTGTGTTTCATAAAACAGAAATATGGAATATATTTAGAAGAAAGATTAAATATTTGTTCAACTGTAGAAGGCTTTTATGAATCTGCATTATTTTCAATATGATAGTTTAGATTCTAACGAAATTTATAGTTCAGAAGATCGTAACTGTTTAATGAAATTTGAAAAAAAAATTAATTTTGGAAATTGTCGTCATTTTCTTCGTTCTGTATTTCAAAAGTAATAAACAGTTAAAGATTTCCCAAACCAATGTGAACTTTTCTTTCGAAATGATATTACACAATCCAAAAGGAGTGTCGAGGTAACACACTGTGTCTCTGGACAGAAAGCCGACTTAACGCAGTTCTTGTACTCAAGCGCTTGAGCTCCTCTTCATACACACTAACTCATCACAAGAGCAAATATATGCCACAACGTATTCAGCATATTACTAGACGGGTTATCCGAGACAAACAGTTGTTAAACGTAATAACTCAGCTACAGACCATAACAGATATTTTAGTATTACCGCTGTATTCTCATGAACCATAATAGATATACTCGTAAGACTATACGTTCATACTAACTGTTATATGTAATGATTATCATCTTTCGTCATTGACATGGATTAGTAGTAGATAGGAATTTATAAACTGAAACTCGTGTTTGCAAATTCCTTTGTCTATAATGTCAGCAATTTCACCATGCTTCATATATTAATATCGCAAGAATTGCACTAATAATTTATTTATTTTTTATCCTATATCAAATATCTTACCAAGCTAATGAAACAAGAATCAGTGCTACTGGTAATTCCCATTCAATATGAAAGCCAGCTAAAATTGTTTGTAAATTCTGATCAATTGAACTAATATTACTAAGTGGTGTTGTCAATAAAATATTTTCATTATTTCTATTAATATCTGAAGTAAATAAACCGAAACCACCAGTCAAAGAATCATCTTGTCGTCTATGTCGATTTAATAATGGTATTGTTGTAGTACTTGCTGGATAAAATAATGCTGATACTGTTGTTTGAATATGAATAGGTCCATCACTTTTTAAAAATTTCGATGCCAATGCAATACCAACGCACGAACATTGCATAGCAAATGCAAAAAAATCCATAAGAAATAAAAGACTTCGTCGAACAATTGATGAATTTGATTTAGTCAAAAATAATTTTAAAAAGGCAGGTACAAGACATACAGCATTCATTATTAATAAACTTCTTGCGGCATCAAGTTTTGGTAATATATGAAAAACAAATATTGCTATTCCAAAACTATGTAAAGTTTCGATGAAAAAAACCTATGAATAATTAATAACGAAAAAATGAAATGAAGAAAACAATAAAGAAAACAAACATACGACAGTAAAAATTTTTACAGTAGGCCATGGTTTATTACCAAATAAACATTTACCAAGACTTTCAAAGAATGTAAATATATATGGAGCACATACTGCTGCTAATAACATCCATACCCAACGTTCTCGATAAGGTGTCTAAAAAATGTCATGTTTTTATTATAAGTAAATAAGATTAGCTTGTTATAGAAATACAAAGGATCCTTACTCGCACTAACACCTACGCTCTCAAGATACTTTGAACTATTCTTGTTTTTGAATAGATATGGGTCTGACTGTTTTTTGAATAATATTTGATAGGAACAAGATAGAAACATGAGGTATTCATGATTCAATTCAATAGAGAACACCCTGGGCCATTCATGTATGTCGAAAATCTGATTGTTTAATAACTGACCAATTAGATTAGTTCTCTGTGGAGACTTGGAAAAATATATTCTGAAGTCATTTGTTCAGACCGCTTTGAAATTGACAATAGACATCGCCATTCAGCTCAATGTGATAAATTATCCCTGTCGAAAGTTTTGTTTAGAATTTTGCAATGTCCATTTGCTGAAATCTGTGAGTTGCAGAAAATCCTTATAACTCTTGAATAGAAATGATTACGAAGTTAGAGCTTGCCGTAGATGAAAAGAAAAGACTTTTCTCTACTGATTGTCTATATATTACACGTTAGGATCTAATGGAAAATGCCTACAGAATATTCGCTAAGAAAGCACTTGATTGATCAATTGCTGACTAATTTTTTCTTGTTTTGAAAGGGATAATAGTTTCTGTTCTATTCTTGTCAAAACCAGTTCGTATACTTGGAATTTTAATAGTAGATTTTATATTAATATTACATTTGAGAAAATTTCCAAAGAACATTATTTATCTATAATTACCTCTTGAACTTTTGCCACCGAGTTTGTCATAAGTAATAAAGCTCCTTTACTAATAAGTGCAGTTAATAATACACCAATATTAAGTACAATATAAGTAGTAAGTTTTAACATTCGCATTGATAATCGATAACAATGAACTGTTTTTTCATATGCTTCACGAACATCAATTGCACGTGGTGCATCCCAACAATTCACACTGTCACTAGATAAAATAAAAACAAAAATGTTGAATAATTTTATTTTTCAAGTAAATTTACTCGTTAAATAAGGCTTGTTCATCATCATTTTGTGATGATTGATTTATATTACCAAAATTGTATGTTGAATGTTCAAATTCATTACTTTTATGTGCTTTACGTGCTTGATTATCTTTAAATTTTTGTTTTTGTAACATAAGAATTTTTTTAATTATGCCACGTTTTTGTTCTGATAACATATTTTCATCACGAAGACTAGCTAGAATAATTCGAGGTTCCGATTTCGAACGAACACTAGTCGGATGTTTTTTTTCTTCTTGTCCAACTGCCCAATCTAAAATTATAAAAGAAATAAAAAGCAAATAAACATTTAATATATTAATCAAATATTATCTAACCAGTCATAAATAGATCACCACTAGTTGCAGCAACTTTTGTTTGTCTTATTAATTGTTCAGCAGATGCTAAATTCATTGTTGGTGCAATAGGAATTTTAGCAGCCATTTCAGCAATTATACCATCATGAACTTTCAAAGGATTTTTTGATGTCGTTGCACTTGCTAATCCTGAACCTGATTCAATATTTGATTCCATAGGAAATCTTTTATGATATCCTTGTTTATTAACCGTCATTGTTCCAGGTGTAAATTCATCTTGAACAAGAATACGTACTTCACGTTCGGATAAACCTTCCAATGAAGATTTGATATCATCGGAAGTTTTTGTCATAGATCCAGATGCATTATTTGAAGTTATTCGATGATCAATACCATCTAATTCATCCATTTCATCACTATTAAGCAATTGTAATTTCTATGAACAAATAAAAAATATTCGTTGAACTTTTCAAACATTTCTCTATTATTGACACTATAGTAGAAGACAGATAAATATTTTTTTAGAGATATCTAAATTCAGCGATTTTACTTTGGACGCACTGAAAACAGATCTTGATTTTCGCTTTCAAATAGCAAGAAAAATCATGACAGTAAGCTTTTCGAAATATCGACTGTCTAGCCTCTATAACGAAAAAAGTTAAAATTTCAAAAATTATGTTGTTGTAGTTTTAGATCTGTTTGAAAGCAAAAATAAAGCTTGCCATTTGATTGAACTTTGCCAATCAAGATCTCTCGTCAGATAATCCAGGGTAACACCTCTATAGCTTTCGAACAGAACATGGTAGATGTATACCTTGAAAATCTTGTTTTCAAAAACATTTACCGAGGAGGTACCTATACTAAGAACTTAGGATTGATCTTTGTAGTAACGATCGGTGAGTCTGGAAATTAGCCAGTTTAACTGGGATAAAAAGAAAAATTTTCCAAGATTAAGGGGGAGGGGGGGGGGGCGAAGGGGTGTCACCTCCACTCGGAACACCCACACCCTCTTTATCTTGTTCCTATCAAAATTTATTTGAAAAATATTACCCTGCCTTATATTCTGGTATCTACAGTAGTTGATTTAACATCTTTCAGTTTCACATTAATATTAGACTTACTTTCGCTACTTTTAGCATTTCATTGTGTTCTTGTTCACTCATTGGAATTGCTTCATCAGCAGCTGAAGTTGATTGTTTATGATGCTTTATTCGTTTTTTTATAAAATGACCTAACCGTCCACTATCATCAGTTTTTGATGATGTTTGTTGAATGATCTTGGAAGAGACCTTTGAATAGAACTATTTTTATGTAATATAAAAAGAAAAAGAAAACAAAATATACTTTTGGTAATGATACAAGTTTCTCCAGGATTTTTTTCCCGTGACAATGTACTTGACTTAGAAAAACATGACGTTCATTTGCATTTTGTCTAGCTTTATGTAGAAGATTTCGTCGTAGAAGAAAACCTCTAATAACTTTTTGACATTTTATTATATTTTTAATATACTGTTCGTAATGTTGATTTAAGATTTCTAAATGTTCTAATTTTAAAAAGATCTAAAATAAGATAATTTTATTAAATAAATAAACAAAAATTAAATTACTTTAGATTTTCCAATAACATAATCAGTAAATGAAAATTGTTTAAGAATTTTTTCGCATGTTATTGCATTAATTCTTATTGGACTATTTTCTGGATAAGAAATAAATTTATATCTATAATAAAAAAAAAAAAGAAAAAAAAAGTATTTATTGAATAAAAAGAAAATTTAAACAAACCGTTTTAAAAATTCTTCAAATGTAAAACGAACAGGCCAACCTTGATTTCGTATATAAGATATTTCAAGTATACCGTTATAGCGTAATTGTTCTTGAACTAATTCTTCGTCAAATTGATTAGCTACCTTACCGTGATTAGGTTTAATACATCTATGATACAAAATTATATTAAATATATAGGTAATATATTTAAATTTACACATCTCCTACGTGTCCAGTGAATATAATATTATCGAGTGTTTCAGGAAAAAATCATCTTTCAGTATGTTAATGATATTTCTTTTTAATATTCATTTGTTCAAGCTTAACTCTTTTTGAATATTCGCTTCAAACGAATAGTTCAAGATGAACAATCTTCGACTATCAATTTCTATCAAATAGTTGTTTTTTAACTATATGGTGCACTTCTACCGTATGTGTTTCTTTCGATGTTTCTTGTCCTAATCGAAAGAATGTATACAATTGAACAGTTCAATATATTAAAGTCTAGATTATTCGATAACTAGTGATCGTTGATGATGAAAATGGGATTCCGATAGAAGAGAAAAAAAGCGAAAATTCCGTACTTCAAGGGTATATCAAAGCTACCTTCTAGAAATTTTTAACTATCTCAAGTTTACTATTAACGTGTGTCATGTACATAATTGTTTAGAATTCATTCTATATAAGTTTGCCTGGCAATAAAACTCAAATGCGTTATCGTACAGTGAGGTGAAATGAAGTATCAATTACACAGCATGAACCATATAGTCAAAAAACAAGCTGTTATCGAAATCTTTGCATGACTAAAATGTGAAACACGATGTAGTTGCTGTTTCCAATCACGGAGAGATTGTTTTGGTTTATCTATTTTATTCCTATACTTCAATACTCATTTAAAATCATGTTTCACAAAAAATTGTATTAGATGGTTGTTGATCTTGAACTGTTTATTTGAAGAACATCTTAGGAAATGGATGGACGATATTTACACTAATATTTATTATACTATTTTGCAGAGAATTAAAAAGCTGATCTATTGAAGAAAAAAACTAAGTCTAAACAAAAGATGTATCATTAAAAATGTTTAAAGATCCGATTTTTCTTAGAATATTCGATACTATACTGCATAGAACTATACAATCGCT